>PVLD010008521.1:0-83393 GCA_004027595.1 Dinomys branickii
ACCACCAGTGAAGGGAACCATCACAACTCGGAGTACCTAACACTAAGTTTGGATGGAGATATTTTCCATAACTACTGTACTAAACTGTGTGAGGAGGAGGTCCATTGGATACGTCTGCTAACAAATTCTCACTAATTGACATCGAGCCAGTTAATTTCTATGTAATAAGTGTTGAGTGATTCGGGGGCCAGTCCCACCAGCCAACCCCCTCCCCCCATCTCCTCAAAGATCTCTACCTGCTTGGCTCTCCAAAACGGAACATTTCACGTTTTGCCAAATTTTCAAAAATGCTGGGAGTCAGAATAGCAGTTTTAATCCTTAGCTCTTTGGGCCACTAATTATGCAGCGGAGGGTATAAAGAGGGCTTTACAAATCATGATTTCCATTAGGAAGGTGTTAGAACCCGTTCCACCCGGGGAGCCCCTCCCGTTAGCGCACCGCGGTTGTTCCCGGGGGAGGCGGCGCTGCGGTGCGCTTCAAGCGGGGCTCCTGTTCTGTTTCCCCAGCACTTGGAAGAGAAACAAAACAGGCCTAATGAAAAACACACACGGGAAATGCTTTATTATTTCATCATCCTCACCTACTGCGCTCTGGCACCGCTGCGTGATTAGGAAGGCCTTTTCCCTCCGTAAGCGGCCGAGTGGGGTGGTACGAGACTGACACTCTGTCATTTCCTGTCAGATCGTTTTGGAGGAATTTGCTCTTATTTCCTCCTGGCCACATCCCCCTGACGCCCGTCCTTCTCTCCCCAGCCTCGGCGTTGGCCACATGCCCCACACAGTTAAGCTGTGCTAACTGCAAAACACAATGTATTAAAAGTTGTGGGGGTGGGATCCCTGGAAACTCTGGCACACCAAAAACAATCACCTCTAACCTACAAATGCTGAGAAATGGGTCAGAACCACCTAATGGATCCCGACCTCTGAGAGGGCTGAGGCGCTCTGGGGCTGGGGAAAGAGCAGGCTGTCCTGTTTATTTAGGGGGGAGGGTGCTAAAGGAGGCAGAATATTAATTCAGACTCCAATCTTCCCACGTGCATTTTCTTGACTTTTCATCAGAATGGAGAGTCAGATAACAGACATTCCCCAAATCTCATTGGACATTTAGCCAGTGAATAACCCCTTTCATAAAAAAAAAAAAAAAAAATCTCCATTTCTTTACTTCACACAGGGTGAAACCTGCATATAATGGACAATACATTTATTCACATGTATTTAGCAACCCCCAACCACCAAACAATCTGGCCATGGTCAAGCAGGTGTGGCCACCCAGGAAACTGCAGTGCTTTTGCCCAGACCTACTAGGACCACCAGCACTTGTCTGTCATACTGTATCAGTAACAGCTGATTTTTCTGTTGTTATTGCTTGGCAACTTGGAAACAGTACCACATATTTTACATAGAGGATGCTTAATACATACGTAGCGTATGTTCTATAAGTATCTGATTAATTGGATTTTACTATATAACGCAGGGAAGAAGGCCAAGCCATGACCCTAGTTTTGTGGCAATGGCAGAGAGTACTTTTGTCCGTGATCCTACTTATTGCCACTCCCTGGAGGGTCAAACCACATACAACCAACATTAAATTGTAGAAGTCTTTGAATATGATTGTACAGGCTCTTCTTTCTTGATGAAATTTCTATCAGACCACCTTGTAATGGGTAGCTGTTTGCTAGTATGTGTTGAAGTACTATCAATGACATGGGTACTCAGTACTATTTCTTTGACATTGACTTGAGGACATCATTTCTGCTCAATGAATATCTGTTGCCTAGATCAAGGAACAAAGTATAATACTGGTTAAATACTGAAGAAGTTTGTGTGGATTCCTTATGAGAAGTGGTTCACGCGTGAAGCTCCACCTGTACGCATGTTAGTCCTGTCTCAATTTAATCCCCCAGTGGAAATGTGGACGTAATCATGTAAAATAGCTTGTCTAATGAAAAAATTTTGAGATGAAGACACAATGACCCTCCAGAGTGAAGCAAGTGAATATGCTTGTCACCACTGAAGGACTTCGTGTTGTGTTTTATGTGTCTGTATTTCATTTTTAATACATTAACAAAACTTGTTAATCCCATTGTAGTTGATTACTGTAAAAGCATGAGAATCCTGAAGATACGAACATATGGCTTTAATGGAAAAAAAATTAATGTGAAAGGACTAAAAAAGCAAGAGTACTAATGAAAAACAAACCTCACTTATCACCGTGCAGGGAAACATTTGGCAGTGAAAATTCAGAAGGATGAGGAGTAGTCATCCAACTTTCTGGAAAGGCATGCACCAAGCAATGGAGAAATTGTTGCCAAGAAGTGGATGAAACTAAAGCTATTTCTGTCTGCACTGTTCCAGTGGTTTTCAACTCTCACAGCACTTTTGAATCACCCAAGGCACTTTTTAAAAAAATACTGATTCTGGGGCCACACTCCAAGCCAATTAAGTTAGAATTTGTAGTGTTAGAACACAGGCCTCAACAATTTTTAAAGCTCCTCACATGATGAAAATACACAGTCAAGCTTGGACTATTGCAATGGTGCTCACATATCAGTGTGAGAATCACTCGGAGATCTTAGGAAACTACAGCTTCCTGGACCCAAACTGTTAGATTTCTGAGTTGCTAGGTTTGAGGCAAAGGCTAATAATTTCATTTTTAACAAGTCTCCAGTTGCTGCTGCTGCTATTTGGGGTGGGGGGCAGTTACAGATTGGAAAGCAATGAACGAGAGCCTCTGCCTTCAAGGTTTGGATTCTAAGAATCTGGTGGTAATTCAGGACAAACCTAAGAGTTTGTCCCTGACTTGGGTGATAACGCACTTGATAAAATGGAGCTTGTTTTGTTTACCACCTGTGATTGGTGTTTTAGTCTCAAGGGCCATGTCAGTCTATGCACAGTGAAGTCAAGTACTAGAGTAAGAGATGCTAAGACAGGTAGGTAGATTAGAGAGGAATGTCACTGGCCTCACCAGATTTTCAATGTAGATAAAAGTGATCTGTTTTAGAAGATACCAAAAAGAGCATATATCAGCAACAAAAAGAGAACATCTGACTTTAAAGCATGGCAGAAATTCATCTTAGGACTGCAAGTTCATAGCTTTCCAGCACTTGAATTTTACAAGTGATCTTACAAGCATTCATTTGAAATTTCTATGTTGGCCGATAATAATGGGGGGCTTTGTAATATTAAAATGTGGTAAGCACTTAAATAGATACATGATATTCATTCAGAATTACTAGAGAGAAATTTAGACTTCAAAAATGTGAAGAGCTGGAAATCAGGTTTATGACTCCATTACCATCCCAATTGCCACTAATTCCTACCAATGATAATTCCTTGTCAGTAACTGATTTAAGGAAGAGCCAGTTCTCACTTCCACAGCCATCCTTCTGTAGCTGTGTCTCTGTCTTCTCAATGCCAGTAGCAGGAGAGACAGCTCATGAAGCCACCACACAGGCATGGCAGAGGTGATCATCTGGCATCCCAGAGCTCTATGGGTTTCACCAGTCTTTTCCCTAATTCATCTCTGTACCCTGTGGTCACCTTTGAGTTCTCACAATCCAATAGTACTTCTAACCTCATGTTTTCTAAACAAGTTCTTCAACAATTACTTAGTCTAGTATTTCTCAAGCTTTATATTAAGAAGTAAAACCATGTCTTCCTGCTCCCTCTTCTAAAACTGTTCTTTAATGAATGGTGAAAACAGACTAGTAGAGAGATTATAAGCCATGTGTGACTTACTGAAGTCTGTTGAGTGTCCATGTGCAGATCAGTGTTCCTCGTGGTATACCTAAACCAGCTCTTTTCTTTCAGTCTTCCTATTAAATTACATGATACTTAGTCTTTTCCTTTTCGGTGATATGAAGAGAAAGGGTCTTTAAACTTGTTTTTCAGCACTTTGTGCTACTTACAGTCATTGGGTTCATCCTCTACTTTGTGATTTGTTAGTTTTCATGAGGAAAACTTCTAAAATAAACCACAAACCATTAAATTGTAAATTAAAGGTAAAGTGATGCGGTTGTGGCTGCTTCATAAAGGGAGGACTGGACAATATGCATGAATGAGGCAGTCAAAGGAAAATACGCATTTTGATGTTAGATCTTATAGCATATTTATGAATATGTGCTCCAATGCATTTGATCTGATTAAAGAAATCACAAAGTTTAGAAATAAACTGAAGAACATTTCAATGAACTAGGTATTGATTAGAAATTCCAGGAACTAAAAGAATAAATCCTTACTTAAAATTTTTAAGAGAGGAAAAAATTATACTCATCCAGTTTCTCATCTTAGTAAATGGATCAATAAAATAAAATGTATCCTTCCAGAATTGCAAATCTTGTGCTTTTAATCAAGGTCTACAAAATGTGGAGTTCAGTTTAGTTTATTAGTTTGTTCTTTAATGTCAGGTTAACCTAATAATTACCCAGCAATACCTTTAGTTTGGGTAGGGGAGGCATAACAAAAATATAAAGGAAAGGGCCCGCTTTCGTTACACAGAGAAGGTACAGAGTCCTCTTTATTACTTAAACATTTTAGATCTTTAGAATGTAAAAATATACTGTTAGTGTCAGATTTTGCTTGAACACATTTTTCCTTTAACATTTTTCTTCCCAGTAAAGCTGTGGGAGATTTTTCTTTCGTGGTATTTAAAGTAAGATAAAGTTTAGCTGATTTCTTTCCCTGACTATCCCCTTCCCCCGCTCTAAAGGCTTAATAACCACAATCCTAAGATTTATGGTGAGTGAAAAAGAAAAATAAGTAAATTATCTGACTGAGGAGCCATTCTTCCTCTCCTAGCCATCCAGACTATTTTAAATGCTGCTAGCAGCAGTCTAATTAAAATAATTTCTGTCAGAAGTCTGTGAAATATGCAACCACAGCCCAGCTCAATGTTCTCAAGCAGGAATGACAAATCTCTGCTTAATTGGTACTTAATATGGCAGTGCAGGATTAGTAATTCTCCAGGATAAAAGGAGATAACAAATGGAAATCTCTTGCTTGGGGCAGAGAGCCTTGGAAGATGAACAGACCAAATGGTGCTTACCCCCAAACAGTTCCTATCAAGGGCTGTTATTTTGGCCATCATTTATGAAATAACCGACAATTAATGCACATTTTATGGCTAGCTTGAGTCCTAATTAAATACAACTATGTACAAAGAATGTGAGGGGCTCAACTTCCAGAGACCAAAATAAATACTGGCAGAATTATGGTGACCAGCACGGCCTTAGCTCATCTGGTTATCCTGTCTCAGAGATAAGCACCTTGGGAAAGGAGAAGCTGCTCCTGGGGTTCGGTCATCTTTATAGTGCCCTTTAGGAAATTTGGAAATGCAGGAAGACAGAAGGGGGAAATTTTTTCATTGCCCTGTCTAACTAACATGGCCACCACTCCTAAATTATATTTTCCTCGGTTTCTTTTCCAGTGCATAGGTTTTGTTTTACTTGTTCTGCAGTATGTATGGCCTGTTTTGTGCTTTGCTTTCCTTTTCACTTAATATCAAATGGAAACACATACATATTTTAATGAAAGCTTAGTATAATATCACTTTAATGTTTACACAGTATTCTATCAAGTGGGAATGAGGAGCTAAGGTCTAATTTGTGTTGACTGTGCCAGGTGCCGTTCTATGAATTTCACATGTATTAGCTAATTAAGTCACACAGCAGTCTTGAGTTAGGGACTTTATCATACAGATTTTGTAGATGTGGGTATGGATTCAGAGAAAGATTTTGCTAATTTGTTCAAAATTATATAAAGTGATTAGATTACTAGAGTTAGGATTTGAATAAGAGCAGTCTAACAACAAAAAGCATAGTTTTAATCCCTGTTCCAATCCCATCTCTTTGATATAACTAGATAATGCTCTAGAGGTGGGTCAGTGAGCTTTCTCCATAAATGGTCAAATTGTAAGTATTCTACATGTTGTGAGCCACATGTAACTTACTTATTGATTGATTCTGAGATGGGGACTAGCCATGTTTCCCAGGAGGCCCTTGAACTTGAGATCCTCCTTCCTCAGCCTCCCTGGTAGCCAAGGTTACAGGCACAAACCACTGTGCCCAGTTTACTACACAAAAATTCTACGACATTGGCATCTTCTTCTCTTTTTCTTCTTTACATTTTACAGATTTAAAATCTGTTCTTAGCTTATTGCCCACACAAAAATAGACCATGAATCAGGTTGGCCCATAAGCCGTAGTTTACCAGTACCACTCTAGGTTAACACTAAGTTAAAACCTGAGTATGTGAGAAGCAATTCAGATCATTCATTTTTGTAAGTTTTTGATATTGGAAAAGTCCAGTAATTTACTCGATTGACTGAATTATTCTCATTTTGACTTATATTGTTAGTATGCTATACTACATATATATTTTAGTATGTATAAACACAGATAATAGCAATCAAACTAACTGAAAATATTCATTTTCATCAAAACTTTAAAAATTAATTGTGATATGAAGCTCAAGGCCAGAAGTAACTTCTTCTTTGTAAATCTCATAAAATACATAGAAAATCATCAATTTCAATGTACTATTTAATTTATGTCTTTGAGGGTCACGTCAAACTCTGGGCACTCTGCTCCTTCCCTGTGACAGCCGTTCTCAAACAGTGACCCCTGAACCAGCAGTACTCATGTTTTCTAGCATCATGTTATTCGCATTGCAAGTTCTTGGGCCCTGTCCCAGGACTACTGAAGGAAAAACTCTGAAGGTCGGTGCATTCAAATTTAATAGCCACTGACTTAAGTAAATTTGGTTCCGAACATTTCATTTTTTGGAACAAGGCTGTATGTTGCAAGCACACACATGTTCATATGGACGGAAGGGCTACCCATGAGCTGAAAGTGTCCTTTACTATGGTGTGATATTTTGGCCACAGCCATTCAAACCAGCAAGAGTCAGAATTAGCAAGTTTTAGAGTCATGTATGTTTCTTATACAAGTGTATAAATAAATCTTTACAACCATGCCTATCTTGTTATATGACACTGCGTTGATTTTTGTCACAGCTATTTCCTGCTTGATTACTTACCTGCAATATTTCTCATGACATGAGAGGACTTAGGATTTGGGTATTTGAAAACTTCTTTTTAAATGTTGCTGAAAGCACTACACCAAAACTTCATAAGATAGGAAAAGGGTATGTTGCTGAAAGAAATATGAAAGACACAAACCTGAACAGTTAAGTTCAATGAATAAGCTACTGAAAGAAACTCACATCATAACCAAATTACTGAATACTAAAGACAAAGGAAAAAATGTGGACAGCTGCCAAAGAAAAATGGGGTGTTACACATAGGAGAGCAAAAAATTCTCATAAGGCACTTTGGAGAACAGTGCAAACTAGCAGAGTAGCAGTTTTCAAGTGTTGAAAGAAAAGCTGTATCAGTGCAGAATTCTGCATCTAGAGGAAAATATCTTTCTCAAATTAAGGCAAAATGAACATTCTTAGACGAAGGAAAACTAAGATAATTAATTGTTAAATGAGATTAGGGCAAGTTAAGTATAGATTATATAATCCTTAGAACAACTGCCCTCCAATCATATAAAAGGTTATATTCAAAACCATAATAAGTCAAAAGAGAATTCTGAAAAAGTTTCTACAATACAAAAGAAGGAAGGAAGGAAAGGGGACAAATAAAAAACAGCATGAACAAATTAAATATAAAAAACATAAGCTTAAACGTAAACATTGTGAAAATTGCATTAAATATGAATGTCTATCCACATCAAGTGCGGGGGCACACACCTGTGATCCCAGCTACTCAGGAGGCTGAACTAAGAGGATTGAAAATTCAAGGCCAGCCTGGCAAGTTAGCAAAATTCTGTCTCAAAATAAAATGAAAAGCACAGGGAATATAGCTCAGCACTCCCTGGGTTCAACTCCTAGTACTACTAACAAAAACAAAAAGTAAAACAAAGATTAACAAAATAGATTTTATTTTCTATGGTACTGTAGATTGAACTCAGGGCCTTTCTACTGGGGTACAGTATATCCCAGCACCTCCCACGCACACTTAAAAATTTTCCAGTATTGCTTAATTAAGTCACTAAATTGTGCAGGTCAGGCTTGAACTTGCAATCTTGCTGCCTCAGCCTTCCAGGGTGCTTGGATTACAGGTGTGTGCTGCCATGCCTGGCTGAATTTTTGTCTTTTTAAAATCATGAACTCCCCCCACTCCAGTATATGCTTTCTATAAGAAATTTGCTTCACATATAATAGTAGGTAGAGTAAAGGTAAAAAGAAAAGATACATCAGAAGAACACAACTGAAAATGCCACTTTCATCTGCTTTTTCTGATAAAAATTCCACTTAAGAGCTCTGACATCACAGTTCAAGGGAAATCTATGCGAGTAATTAAATGAAACCCCTAACTTACTGTTTTGGAGGTGATCAGCTTTGCGTAAGATGTTTCTTATTTTCACTTGGGCTAACTGTAAGCTTAATTATAAATCTTTCCTCTGTCATTTGCAAAGGTGGCTTACACACCCATGAATGTTTTTGTGCAGTGACAAACACTGCTAAGTACAAAGATTGATTTTAATTCTAAGGCGAACATCAACCTGGATATTCACAGATAATCTTTTAAATTGAGAGAAACACACAGTCCCCATGCTCACATGTGGCTCCGGGTGTTTATTAAGCATCATAAATACATCAGATTTGTCCACGAGCTCACAGGTAGACATGCACACACAGGCAGTCCCAGCTCCTTGAAAAGCCACCCATGTTCTCCTCCGGGGCTAAGGTAAGCAACGCGTATGGTTCCTGTCAATGGCACTCATTGAGAGAGATAAAAATCCGGCAACAGCTAAGTTCAGCCCCTCTCCAGTGGCCCTTTCCTTTGATTTCCAAGATATCAAGTGACTGTTCACTAAACCCTATAATTGCCAATCTTACCGAGTACTACCTTGAAAAGAGCTGGAAAGAAATGGCCCATTTCAAAAATCGTTTCCAGGACATTACATAATTAGTCCATCTTAATTATTTGGGGTAGTAGCTTTCATTGTTAATTTTTTGAAGAAAAAGAAAATCTAGAGATACCAGTGTTGATTAGCTATGTGCAAAAATTTGAAAAGTAATTGAAGGACGTAGCATGATGTTCATTGTGAACATGTGGTATGAAACACATTAAGTAACATAATAATAGGTGATAGTCATGGGAGTGGGATGTTTCTTGAGAACTCTTAAGAATAGCAAGCAAGAATTGTTTTCTTCCAACCTGGCTTGAATTCAACTTGAAACATTGTTTTCTTTCTTTTAGTTCTTCCTGTCCTTAACTTTTCTTCTGCAATGTGAAAATACAAGGCAGATGTCTTCATCTCACTGGAATGCTTTTAACCTTAATGAAGGGTCGTAATAAATCAGTGCCTTTCGACCTGCTTTCTATCATCAACACATAGATACTTTTTAAAGGTAACAGTCTCCACAGAGATTATTAGAAATAATTAGCACAAGCTAGAACTCAGTTATTTGTATGCTAATAGACCTATAGTTGCCATTTGTTAACTATCTTTGATATGTAGAAAGTTATCTTGCTTTATGTCTCAAAAATAGTGGGTAAGACCTTTCTAAAAGGGAGGTTGTCAAAAAGGTTGTTATACTAGAATATGTGTATATGTGAAACTCAAGCAGAGATTACTAAAGTATAATTGGGCAATTTTGAAAGTTACATGTACAGACTATATCAATTTAAAAACAAGGAACATTTTTCATTTTAAGCTTTTCTTGATGAATGTTATGAAACTGGAAATTACCTTTTCTCAGTCAAGATTTCAATATTTCACATTTCATCCTTTTTGTTTACTCACCATTTCCTGATGCCAATTTCTTCAATAAACAAAATTCAGTACACTGAACTCCTCTCTCATTAACACAGCGAAGAAAAATAACCTGCAAAACTGCAGCTCAAAAGAGAGAGGAGGGATAAATAACCTCATAAAATGTGACATCTTAGTGACCTATTTTACATGGATGGAATCTGGCGATAGCAAAACAAACCGCTACTTTCCAGAATCCCATGAGTTAAGATGCAGCATGGATTAAAGCTAAAACCCTGGACTAACAATGACTGAAGCCAAAGCTGACATAGGTTTGAATAAGCTTTGCAGTATACTAAAGGAAGATAAATTTTTCTAATGGTGACATCCATAAGAAAATTTTACAAGGCAGACTAACTACCTATCTTGATTCCCAAATGTTTAAAAAGCTGTTTCTGACTTCCAATGAATCAAATCTCCTCACTCACCTTTCAAAAGGCCATAAAGTTTCATGTGTGAAACTCTGGATGGAAAATTATGAGACTTCGGTTACAGGCCTCCTTCTCAGGCAAGAACACTGAGCTGCACCAAATCTGCAGAATGCCTCTGCCTCTTTTGCTTTCTCCTCCATCTGGGTAACAGGGCTACAGAAGTTTTTCATGCATTTTAGCACATGGGGTTGATGAAATCTCAAGAGCAAACCCAAAATATCACCTCTGCCATTGGGTGACATTACAAAAGTGCTTACTTTGTTGAACCTCAGTTTTGTCAGTTTTGAAATGGGGCTGAAGGTCCCCTGAGGATTAGTATATAATTCTAGTGAGCAGTGAAGTGATATACAACTTTTGGTGCAGGTTGTGTTGGGTATTATGGATGCTACTGAGGCTGCTTTGCAGTGACCATCTGACCATCAGCATTCATGACTTGGTCTTTCCCTTTCTAATTGGTTCCAACACAGCACAGCTTTCTTTGGTCATAGCTCCAATCAGAGGAGGGTGGGGTCTCAAAACTGATGTGGTTTAAATTCCTCATTCAGTTGGAGGAAAAGAAGCTGAGAAGAAAACCCAAGATCCATTAAGAAATCAAGCTTTGGATTTAGTTCTTACATATTGGTTTCATATCCCGCCCCATTCATTTGTTTCACAAACACCCATTACTGGACACCCATTAAGTGCTAGAATCAAGACTTGTCTAATCTCAGGAGAGATGGGCCCTTCCTAAACTCATGCTCAACATAAAGAGGGTCATGTTCAGTTTCAGTGTCAAGACTGATACCCAGGGGCTAGAAGGTGGAGAGATAGAGTCTGGCATCTCCCAGGCACTTCTGGAGTTGGTGATGAACTTGAACCTGGAGCCTCAGCTAAAGGCCTGCATCAGTCACAGAAATTGAACATAGTGAAATCCCAAGCCCAGCGTGTGCAGAAGCTGGAGCAAAAGCTCAGTGGGGAGCATATGGTCCCTATTGCTCACAGGGGAACGCTGCCTAAGCCAGCAAAAGCCACATGAAAAAGAAGCAAAAGCATCCCAGAAGCCAGGCTCTGACAACCGTGCATGATGCGATACTTGAAGACTTGGTCTTCTTAAGTGAAAGTGAGGGCAAGAGGATCCGCATGAAACCGATGACAGGCCGTGCCCAAGGGTTCATCAGGACAAAGCACAGCAGGGCAGGGATCAAGGTGGCATCTTCTTCCAGTGTGTACAGAATTTCGAATTTTGAATCCCCAATTTCAGTTGTTAAAAATTACTACAATATCATTCACTGTTTTATAAAAGAATAAATAGAAATAGGTAAACAAAATTCTCTATACATAAAATGGTTTTCAAGGCTAGTGTCTGGGCTGCATTAACAACCTGACCATGTTTCAATCATTCTTAGATGATATTTTTCATAGTTACACCTGCACTCTTCTGTCACTCTTATTGCTATCACTATTATCGTTGGTAAGGAAACCTTTTTTCAAGTGAGCACTTAGAAAGATGTTTAAGGAAGAACTACAGAGAAAAGCAAGGCTGCTCCAGGTGAAGGAGTCCGCCACCCCAGCACCTCCGGCAGTACTTCAGCCCAACCCTCACACCTCAAGGGTGTCAGAGTTTGAGAACCACTGTGTTGCATGACTCCTTCTTGGAGGTTTACATCTCTAGGTAGAGCTCAGAAGTCTTTCTTATCATTTTAAGAAGGCAGAGAAGGTTTGTTTTGCCAAAAAGATTAAATG
Source organism: Dinomys branickii (assembly GCA_004027595.1). Taxonomy (NCBI): domain Eukaryota; kingdom Metazoa; phylum Chordata; class Mammalia; order Rodentia; family Dinomyidae; genus Dinomys; species Dinomys branickii. The sequence continues at coordinate 11,977 of PVLD010008521.1, forward strand.
ATGTTTCTTTCCATCATGATCTGGTTCCGCAGGGTAAAATCAGTGAGCAAAGACTTCACATTTCCTCTTTGGAAAGATGCTTCCCTCATGTCTGCATATGGTGCTTTGGCTGACAGGCTACCATGAGATTATTCAAACTCCGAATGAGTGAGGCTGTTGTTGGCCCAGTCATAGATGTTAGTGACGCTAACAAAATCATGTCAGAGTGTGCTCTGCAGCTTTGATATCTCTTCTCTCCTTTTTTCACTACAAAATGTCACCAGTAAAGACTACTGCATTGGGAACACAGTAGGGCAGGTGATAATCAGTTTGTCAAAATAAAAAACACAATAAATGTACATATCAATAAAGCTTGCTATGGAATCTGACACAGTTGTGTTTGGTTAAGAAGAGGTATATGACAGGCAATAAAGTACTCTGACTTGAAGGATTTTGGTAAAAGGCTACATTCAAAACACAGTGTAATCCAGCAAATTGATTTATTTTATAAAGAAAGGGTACAGTAGAAGAAAGCCTTCTTTTGCATAACTCAGCTTGGAATGATCGTTGATTCAAACTACTTTTCACACACTTACATTCAATCCATAGGCAAAATGATCCCTTTATCCCTAACATTAATGCACGCGACACTGATTTATATGTACCTTGGAGTAAACCCATTTCTGTCAACTATTTTGTAGGAACTATGGCCATTATTTTGGTTCATGTTCAGGTTACGAAATGTAGCCTTACTTTAACTATGATTTTTTGCTGAGCTATTTTATTTGCTGGGATATTTTATTTTGCTGAGTTATTTTACTATGAAGAAAGTTCTACTTTCCTCCTTGTGCTCAAAGAAGCAAATCAGCCCAAGTGGTCTAATCCCCAGGACTTTTCATACTAAGTTACTTGTTTTTCTTGTTCACAAGAAGAAATGAACACAGTATTTCTGTTCTGTATGACTCCGTGAGTAAATTATGTAGAATTAAAACAGTCCTGCCTATAGTGTTATTAATAGATATAATTGGACAATGAAAGGCTGGTGTTGTAAAATAACACTATTTTTAATCTAAAATGGACTGTCCTTATTTAAATATGATATTTTTTCATTTTCCTATTTTTGAGATAGCACCGTAAGAGTCTAATTTTCCCTATTTTATCTGTATGTGATATACATAGGAAAGAAAAATGATTGGCAATTCTAAGTGTTTTCTGAAAAGAAAGAAGTAAGATTTCATATTTTCAAACTGTTCTTTAAGAGTTAAGAAGAGACGTCATCTCTCCAAATGAGCAGCTTGATTCCTAAAGATGTCCTTTAGGCAAAGAGCAGAGTCATTTTTACTTCCTACAGTAAGCTAGTCCTGCCCCCTGATGAGGAGCAGAACTCTGCAGAGGGAAACTCCAGCCACCGTGTGAAAGATGCGCTGAGCGCTGAGATAGCCTGGCTGGATTTGTGTCTGTCCACATGCCACAACCTGGTATTCCAAATGCTACTCATTACAGGAAACAAATGCAAATAAGAAGTAGCTTTGTTCTCCCTTATCGGAATTCTGTTACAAGGAAAACGTAACATGCACAAGAGTCTGGCTTAGGAGAATGTTTGCTTCTCTCCCTGTGCGGCTCGCTTACCGTTTCTCTCTCCTATGTGGCAACCTTAGCCACGCACAATAGAGCAAATAGGGAGACCGAGGTGGAGATGAAAATGAATGGAAAAGTAGCTGACGGGAAAGACAGCTTATTGTTGTCTCCCTGCACAAACAGGTAGAGAGGGGCCCTGCTTTCCTGGTGTGGAGATAACAGCCCAGCAAAAGTGCTCAAATGAAAGATTAGAACTACACCAGTCAGAAATCGGTGTCTTTCTGGAGAAGCAATTGGACGATATATTGCCCAAATCCTTGCTATCAGCATGTCCAGTATGAGAATATACCCTAAGGAAAATAATCATACATGTGTACCACACTTAGCTGCAACTCTGCTCATTGCAGCATTGTTCGTAAAAGTGTAAAACTAGAGATGACCTCACTTTCTAGCATAATGGTTTAAGATATAACATAATCACACACAGAAAGCTAAACAACTATTTAAAAATGAGACCATCAATGAATGCTTAATAAGATGGAAAGATTCTGTGATATATTAATAAGTGAAAAGAACAAATTACATTAAAATATGTTTATGTAAAATATTGGAAGGAAACACTAAAATGTTAATGATTGTTACTTCTGTATTACAATGTTTGGGGTTGTTCATGTATTTCTAGATATTCTACAATAATGGCAAGTTACTTTAATAAGAAATATTTTTTAAATTGGCTAAAGGAAAGAAACGAAAGAGATAACATATCTTTGTAGAAACTGACCAAATGATTCATTACTTAGAAATCTGTGTTATAGTGTCACATTTTAAATGCATTCCCAAATAAAACATGATTTCTTTGTAGAAAAGTTTAATTGTTTCTTTAGGAAAACTGTCTTCACCTTGGAAATTTGCAGCCCATCTACTGTCACATGTTTTACTTTTATTCTCTTTCTCCCTCCAAACAAAGTTCAGATTTACAGCACCTGCCGTTGCTTTTAATGTAGTAGTTGCACCTAATTTCTACAGTGCAGTGAAATTCCGGCACTCTCCACTTCACATTTTGCCTTTAGCAACAAGCAGTCTGGGAGACATAAAACCAAGATATTTTCTAAGGGCAGGTAGCAGACACTTTTACTAAATATGAAATACCAAAGCCTCCCCAAGCCAGAAGGGCATTTACTAAAAAGGTTGTAAGTAAGCACCAGGTGATTTTAAGCTACTCCAATGGGGCAGCTTCTGAAGTTGGATATGAGTGTCTTAAGTCAAAGAGACCTTTGTAAAGAACCATGAGCCATTTTCTAGAAAGAACCACAAAATGTCCATTTGGAAGAGGTATGAATTTGATCTTTGAATAAAAAACATAAGATAAAAAAGAAAAATATAGAATTTCCCTTTCTCTTGCCAAAAGTAAGAGGCATTATAGAACAAGTGGTTAGAGGTGGAGGTTACCAAGTCCTAGTCTCAGACCCAATCTAAATACTGACTATAGGAGCTTGAGAGAGTTTATTATTTCCCCATGCCTCAGTTTCCTCCATGGTTAAAAGAGTATTAAAAGCTCATAGGTTAAAACAAATGTGAACAAAATAATGTTGAGGATTTACATATGCTTGACAAATGAAAAGCATTCTATCAATGTTACTGTTTTTTTATTTTTAATTATTTTATTGTACTGTTTTCATTTAGCTCAATCCTATAACCACAGAAAGGACTTGTCTTACTGTGAATTTCAAAAAACAAAAGAGATTCTTTAGAACTTATGTTTGAAAAATAGAAGCACATTCCAAAATCTATTTGAGATTCACACATATAGATATAACTAATTTTTTACCTGCAATCCATAACCTCTATTCATAATTTCAATTCATGGTTTCTCAAATGTTCTTTGCTCCAGATTACATATCTTTCTACTCTGGAATACAGATATATGATGGGAAGAGCCAAATGCCTCTGTAGGATAGAATATGTAGGATAGTCATAAACAGTGTTTTGAAAATCTACTCTTTAACACAGGAAAGAGTTTGTGTATTTCCTAATTTCTTGAATCTGGTCTTTAAGCAAAGATTTCTCCATCTGCTGTTAATCTCACTGTGGTTGCAGAAATGAACATACTATTAATAATTCTGAAAACAATTCCTATGAAACAGAGAAGCTCCACTTAATCTTGATCACTGTACCACCTTCCCAATGCTTCATCAAATCACCATCACCTGAGAGAACAATGAACACTTTAGGTACTTTGACTACCACAGTGTAATTCGCTATGATTCCATATCTTGGTGTGAAATTGAACCACACTTTCTGGTAACTAATGTTGATGAGAGTCAAAAAACTACCCATGAGCTTTACACTCATCTTTCAGAATTGAACATGTAGGTAGATGTTATGACTATTGGAGTTTAATGGCACCAATGGTGGGTGTCAAATGGCACAACAGGGAAATTCCATTTCTGAATGTGTAAAAAGAAAAAAGATAATTTACTGAGAATAACATTAGCTTTGCAAAATAGTAACGAACATATCAATCTATTAACTACTTGTCCAAATATCATAGACATTTTGGATATATAAAGAAAATTATAATAATTCCAATTTTCTTTGCTCAAAATGCTCCCGTTACACACTTTAAGAAAGTGCCTCCATTGCAAAGGTTTTAAAGAGAGAAATTATACCACACACTTAAAAATTAGAGAGATAGATATAGATAAATAGATAAATAATAGGTAGATATAGATAGGCAGACAGAGATAGGTGGCATATATGTGTGTTATGTATGTGCCATGTATATGGTATATTTTGAAGATGAGACATATATAGTCAATATAAGAAAGACAAATAAGGCTAAAAACTAAAACCTACACCGGCTACAGACGTGCAGAAAGCTATCTTTTATGGCTGTCAAAAACATTATGGTGGTAACTGAGGTAAAGCACTGAAGTCCATGAAGCTCAAAGAAAAAAGTCCTGGGAAGTAAGCTCTATGATAGCAAGGGTGTTGATGTTTTCTTCTTTGCTGTGTATAGGGTTGACATTCAATAGTTGTTGAATTGATGGAGCTATGAAGAAAAGTTAGAAGATGATACTAGAAAATAAAACATAGAATTACCATCTTGTGCAGCAGGCCTATTCCTGGGTATATATACTCAATGGACACACAACTGGCCTGCCGAGAACACATGCACACCCATGTCAGTGCAGCACTATTCACAATAACCAAGATATGGAGTCCACAAAATAGATACTACATGGCCTCACTCATATGTGGAATATAAAAATTCAAATTCATAAAACTAGAAAGTCAAATGGTAGCTACCAGGGCCTGAAGTAGAAGGGATTGGTCACATGTTGGTCAGAGGACACAAAATTTCAGCTAGAGAGGAGGAATAAATTCAAGAGATCTATTTACAGCATGATAACTATAGTTACTAATAATATATTAGGTACTTAAAATTGTTAAGAGGAGATCTTAAATGTTTTCACCACAAAATATGTTCTATTTACATTAATTATCTTAACTTAGTTACCCTACAATGCATATATATTTTAAAACATCAAGTTGTACATCACAAATATATACAAATTTTACTTATTAGTTAAACATAAGAGAACACCAGAAAACCCTGTATATGATAGCTGGATAGCTCTGTAGAGGAACCCCCCTTCATTCTAACAATGGCAGCTGGCATCTTGAATGAGTAAACTGGATGAATAATTGGGACTCATGCCCCAAAACATCAGCCACAAGACGCAGGAACTATCTCTTCCTTGTCTTTGTTCTTTTGGGCATTTAGTACACCTTGGCCACTACCTGGGGATCACACAAAAATTAAAATTGGGATTCTTAAGGCAAGCAGTGAACTCACATAAATGGGAAAAAATATTTGTTGTTTAAATAAATCACGAAATTGGACCAAAGCCTTGTAAAGGTTAAAGTTGCAGTGTAAGTGGCAATCTTCCAAACAATTATACATGCTGATCTCTGCTTGAGAAAGATCTTTTGGGAAATGGATGCTAGGCAGTCATAGGAGCATAAAGAGAAAGAAAAGTTTCTGCTACAGTAAAGCCCAAGTACTTGGAGTTATTTCTCTAAAGCTTTTGACACAATTTTCCAATATATTTACAATGTTCACCATCAGTTTTACAAGTGCTATTGTATATTTTTGATGGCTGTATTAATTTCTAGTATTTAAGAAGAATACAACCATGGACAGGAATTGGAGATATGTTTTTATATTTTACTTTCAGCTGTGGGTCTTTATTTGATACATAAATCCAAAGCAGGACTTGGTCGTGATACTTAAATGCCGTATACTCTAACAGGACTAAAAGGAAACACCAGGGTTTTAAAATGTAGATTATAAGGAAAGCCTCAGCTCCATTCTAGGCAAGAAACCCCCTAGCCCCAGCTATAGTATTCCTGCTATATATATAAGGTATATTTCAGAATATGATTTTATAGAATATTACCATTGAAACAGTTCACCAGCCATCATTCAGATCAATGTTTAATATTTGCTCCCTTTTAATTCCTTTGTTGCCGTGATTTTTAAACATCTGTGCCATGCTCCTCACTATGTTAGGTCCTGGTAAAGACGCAAAAGAAATACCTTATGTAGTCCATGGCTACTGAAAGGTTACATCCACCAAAATAATCGCAGAGCACTACAAGACCAAACGAATTAGTTGCTAAAATGTGTACTGTGAGCTCTGCATGTGATGGGAGATCAGCAGATGAGGGGTGAGTACAGGGAAAGACAGTTAATAGGAGGGGGGTTAACTGGAGCTCCAGGGAAGCCCAACAGGGTATAATGGAAAGAGAAGGGCATCCTGCTGCCTAAGCAACATATGCAAGAAAGTGGAACTGGAAAAACCATGAAAAATAAGGCGGGACATAATCTTCTTGGTAAAAATCCCAAGTTATCCAGATTAGGCTGACTTGAGTTGTGTCATTTTATTTGCACATAAAAAAATAATAAAGTCAGGTCCTATTATATCATCCCTATTTTTCCGATAAGAGACCTGGGATTCAGAATGCAGGAAACTCATCTCTGTAGTTAGTAAGGAATGAGTGAGATGTGAGAACGGGCAAAGCAGCTCGCAGCCCACTTTGCACAGAGCACACCTGCTCGTAGAGCTCTGATTGCCTGGTTATTGGTAAGGGGGACACACAGGTTTAGCGTAAAATGTCTGACAGGGGCTTCCCTGTGGGGCAGCTAGACACCAGAAACAGAATTCCATGACTGGGATCTACTCTGGGTCCCACAGACCACCTTTATATAAGCGCCTCATTCTAAACTGTGTGTGTGAGGCCCCCATGAGGGGCGCAGCAGTGACATCTCTTTGATCATGGCATCTACTGGTCTCAAGCAATTCAAGGCAAGCAACCAAATTTTATGCAAAGCAGCAGCCAGAGCAGGCAAGCCCAGGCGAGCTGCTTCACCTTCCTTGATCTCAGTTTTCTCATCTTTAGAGAAGAGGAAGGTATTGGTGATCTCTAAGGTCCATTTTTAAATTCAGCAAGCATTTTAGAAATGTCATTAACAGTTTCAGACAAACTTTAGAATTCCAGAAATGGAAATGTCAACTGTATAATGAGAAGCAGATGCCATTGGAAATTCTGTCATGATCATTTTTGAAAAAGAAGCTTCTTCATTTCATTAGTGACATGCAAAGGCAAGTACCCGATGAAGGCTTTTCTTTTTAACAGCCAGAAAGTATTTAGCATAAGACAAATGCAAAGAGGAATACTGTACATATGAAAAATGGAAAATGTGTACTTCATATCAATTTTTTGTCATAAAACACCAGAGCTCCCTGCCCTAATTAATCTAAATATTCAAGAGGATGAACTACATTTTATTGAAGTAGAGTTAAGGCCAACAGTATCATTAACTAATTGATCTCTTGTTCAGACCTGTGATGAATCAACTGAAAATATCTATTTCCTGACTGTTTATGTTTAAACAACACCATTTCTTAAGAAGAAACTTGCCAATGAAGCATTTCCTAATTTAAGAGGAACACTGAAAATAAACCTTTGAAGAGCTCTCCGTGAATTCCGAAGCACACTGGATAATGATTTTAGTTTTCTGGGCCCCACATTTTCATTCCTGTGATAAAAGTGAGGAGAGGTAAAAGATTCATATTTTTTCATTTATCCACTTTCACTTACTCTTTAGACTGATTCTGTCTTTGTTCATGATTGCTCTTATAAAATGAGCTTTTCTCCTAGTATTTTTCCTCATAGTTTTTTAATGCTTTTATTTATTGAGCCATAATTTGCAAAAAATAAATTGCACAAATATTAAGTGTGTGGCCCAGTGAATGTTTTACATGTGTAAACACCATGTTAACCCCTGTCCAGCTTAGGATATAAAATATTTTCATCACCTAGAGCTCCCTGGTATAACTTTCTAGTCAATAACCCTCTACCTCACGGAAATAGTTAGCATTCTGATTTGTTTTCATGGATCAGTTTTACCTGTCCTTGAAATTCCAAAAAATGGATTCCTACACTATGCACTCTTTTGTGTCTGGTTTCTTTCACTTAAAGTAACATTTTTTTAGATTCATCTATGTTATGCGAACATCGGTAGCTTGCTGCTTTTTATTGCTGAGTACAAGGATATGTGACAGTTTGTTTATTGATTCACCTGTTGATGAATGCTTGGGTTGTCTCCAGGATTGGGCTGTAATGAATAAAGACATGGTGAATACCCTTGTACAGGTCTTGTGGACATAAGGTTTTGGTGGGGTATATATGATTGAGGTCTACAGGCAGGAAAAAAGTGCACTTTGTGGGCATTCTCAGAGTAATACTCCAAATCCAGCATTCAGGTAGTTACTCATGAGGAGAACCAGCAGCTTCCCAGCAGTTACCTGTGCACACATAAAGGATGTGGGTGTACTCCACAGGTGCTGGGAAACCCTGCCTCTCTGCCAGCAAGGAGATTGTTCTCTGGAGACCAGGTGATGTTTGAAAATTCAACTCTCTTAGCAGGAAGTACATTTTAAAAATCTTTGTGAAAGTGGTCATTCTGGCCTCCATAGATTTGGGGCCTGTCCTGTGCCCAGAATCAAGCAGTAGGCTTGAGCTTCCATAAGACTCGGTCCATCTCTCTCTGTCCAGATAATCATCTTCTTTGATTTACAGGGTCTGGCCTGCAGGGGTTTAAAGGTACTGTTCACTTGACCAGGTAACAATAACCACAGAAAGCTATTTCCACAGTTACATGCCCCTCATGCCGTTACCCAGCTCCACAGCCGGTCAGCTTGCTGCTCCTTTCTGCTCTGAATCACTAACATACCCAAGGTCATATCTGTATCACTGAAAGTGAACCTTGTAGTGCTACCCCCAAAATGGAAAGAGAAAAATGCCCAGCAGGATCAAGGAGAGTGTCTCCTTACACAAATCTTTTTTTTCTGATAAGAGGTGACCCATGGCCAGAACTGGAGATTTATAATATGCATTTTGACATAAATCTGCATCTGTAATTATGAGTCATAATGATCTTTATAGGCTGCACTAAATTGGTGAAGAAGAGTTACTGTTATTGACAAAGCATTGACCTGAACATTAGTGGAGGAAGAGCTAATTATTATTTTTTTTCCTGAGGAGTGGGACTTCCTTACTTGTGAATCACTTTGAACCTGGGCCTTTGTGAAATATCTCTTCTCTGATCTGAAAGCAAACATAACTAAGCTCCCCAAACACACTCTGTATCTTCACATAATTATAGATGGGTAAAAAATTCAAAACACATTCTAGAGGGTTTTTTCTTATCATTTCAAAAGGAGTGATCAGGTTTGCTAGGGACCTAAAAAAGCCGATCTATATTTTGTGAAAGCTAGTTGTCTGTGAGACAGGTTCTCATGTCTGAAAGACCAAGGCCTATTTTTAGCTGGACATGCTGGGATTCAAATGCGGAGCAACCATTAGCCTTAATAGAGCTCTGTGAGGCTGACTACTGTGTGTAGGCGGCCCAGAAAATGTACTCTTTAGAGCTAAGGAAGGCTAAAGGGAGCTTTAAATCACAGCCTTATCATACTTGCATGTTATTGGCAAGTCTGCCTAAAAATAGAATCTCATTACTTTAATTCTACAGTATTCCTAGGTTAGCCAACCTTTATTATTAATAACAGCATTTCACATTTATATAGCACTGTCTGCTCAAGAGAACTTCACAAATTATACACATAAAACTTTCCTACCTTAATGTAACAAGCTATGGGTGAAGAGAACAGGAGGTAGATGGTAAGTAGTAGCTCCCAGTCTCTAGCCAGGAACTGAGAAAATGTCACTAGATGGCTCTAAACAAAAGCACTCTTTGATCTTGAGCCATTTGTCCAATAAGCATTTTAATTCCTTCAAAGCATGTTGTATTTTGCATTCATGATTTGCATGGCTCTAGGGACGGTCATAGGTACTCCAACAGTAATTAACTACTTCTATGACACATTTTGTGCTTATCTATTCAGGTCTTAGCTAACTTTTGGAAACCACCACCACAATAAGCATGTGTCCTTTTTACTAGCCTTCCAGTCAACCAGGGGCTTCTGAGCAGACATTTTGTGTGTTTATGAAGCCACACGTAGCTATAGAACAGAAAGAGGATGGAACATTGTGAGTGACTTTGAAGCTCATGCCAATTGCTTTCCAAGCTTGTGTAAGAGTTACTAGTTAGTAGGCATTCTTTCTGGATAAGTGCGGAGTGGATGTGTAAATGCTTCAAAGCATAAATAATAGTGTTACAGGCAAGATTCTAGTTCAATAATGTAGTTGCAAAACTTCATGTGCATGTATGGGTGCATGTGTGTGTGGAAAATGAGAGAAATAGAGGTGGGGAGAAGTGGGCAGAGGCAGTGACAGACAGACAGAGACAGAGCGAGCTGTTCAAGAACAACAGGTATTTGGCAGCCTGCATGCGGCGAAACACCCGGCAGAAGGGTTACCAACCTCTATATACTTAGTGCGTTTGGTGTTGGTGCTCATCCTCTAAGGAGGAGCCTAAGACAGGTCTTTCACAGTCACACACATTTATGGAAAGGAAACAGGCAAGTGAAAGGGAATTTCTATCAGTGGGAAAAGCATTTTAGTAAGGATGGAGCACGAAGACATTTATAGAGATCGTAAGAGAGGAACATGACCCTCTTTTGTTCTTGGGACTGCTTTTGTGACATGGACTGCTTCCTGAAGGAGATGGCGTGCAAGGTAGCCCAGGCGGGGAGGAAAGAGGCGAAAGTTCCTAAAAGCAGAGAAATCAGCAGGTGCAGAACTCTTGAGGCAAGAGGTATATACAAGCCTAGAACCAAAGAGGGATCAGTAAGCCTGGGGCATAGCTGTGAGGGGAGGCATTGGGAGCAGAGGAAAGAACAGAATCTGGAAGAGCTGTGAGCAGCACCAGAAGGAATTGAGACTTTATCCTGAGAGCATGGAGGACTTCACGATGCAGTATTTGCATGAGATAAGACCAAAGTCCCGTTCTGTAATACAGCCATCAGACAGTTTCACTCACTGTGCATCAGGGTGGTGCTTCTGAAGCTGGCCAGCACCATCACTTTTCCCCTTGTTTTCCTTCTCTTTTTTCTCTACAGGCAGTGTTCCAGCATTGAAGCAAAGTAAGCAACCTGGTTCTTCCTGCGAATCAGAAGGAACATCAACAGTAAGACCTCCAAGATACTGTACTGGTTGGTATCAGGGTACACTGAATACTCCCAGCTGCTTTTCTGACACCAGCATCTCAGATGTAACCCCACAAAATGTCAGTGCCTTATGTCTTTTGATGGCCTAAGGCATGGGAAGAGGGACAAAAGGGGACTGCACAGAAGGGGCATTTCTCACACATTGATCATGATAAATACGTTTGTTCAGCAATGAAAAGGTGAGTGGGAAAGCCCATGTGTCTGATCTGGATATGAACAGGTATTATCTTTTAGAGAAGAAAAAATGCTTTATGAAGGCCCTTCTGTTGGCATGCATTTCAGCCATTGCACTTGGCAGTGTTGGAAGAGCACCAGCTCTTTCCATCTTGCAAGTCTTCAGAGACACCTGGCCCCAAACTCGCAGAACATCGCGGTGGCATCGACATCTCCAGTAGCTTCTGTAAGGGACCAGTTCAACTACCTTTCTTCCACATTACTTTTTCCTTACTTAACCCCAATGTCAGGGAAGGAGATCTCAACTCCCTGCCAGACTTTTGGAGAATGTACAGTGATTGCCTACCTAGATGCAAAACAGGAAAATTGGGCTGATTATTAAGCATTACTCCTTCCCCTTGAAAAGTTTGCTTCCAGAGTCTCTCTTCTAGATGCTAGTAAGTTTTCTCAACTGTGAAATTGTGGCTTGAGGGAGAATTTGATAAAATAGTCCATGTAAAGCACTCATCATAGACTTGGCTATTAGAGGAAGACCTCAATAAATGTTAGCTACTACCTGGCATGGCTCTTGTGAGCTAGACCAGTTTGCTGTATTTCCTCACTTTAATCTAAAGATTTTATTCCCAAAATGGCAATTCTTCCTTGTCTGCCAATTTCTAAGAACACTTTGGGGTTTGGGTATTTTTTTCACTATTGTGTCTTCTAATAATTATGACATTAATACAATGTTTTCTTTTTGGCAAATATTTTTGAATTGATGACTTTCTGCAAGAAAACAACCCTATTCTTAGGCTACAACTTGATGAAACTATATTCATATAAAGTACTATAAGTTGAAAAACAATTTGGTGATATATGATCAAGATTCATAAAAACACATTTTCAACTCATCCATCTATCTCATTTCCAGAGATCATTTTTAAAGAAATCAACCAGAATGTAGGAGAAATATAATTACTGTATTAACCACAACACTATTTAAGGTATTTCAAACTTGACAGCAACTTAAATATGTAGCAATGAGTTGTGGCTAAAGTCATACTGGTACATCCAATCAATGGAGTATCAGCAACTAAACTCTGAGGATCTATTGAGAATTTTCAGGATTATGGAGTGATTTAATTTGAAAGGAAGGTTTAAAAGAACAGATATAGTGATCTTTCTGAGATAGACCCCTTTTGAAATGGGATATATTCTAAATAACCATGTTTTGTTCAAACATAGGAAAAATTAGTAGATGGTTCTTTAACTGTAACTATCAACCCCAGGGAATGACAATCTCTTGCTTCCTGATAAATCAGTAGAAGAAGCTCTTTTTCCCAAAGGTTATGGGCTATTTTATTAGCTAATCTGCATATAATTTCATTTTATCTTTGCCAAACCCAGAAGGTATTATTATTTCATTTTACAGATAAAGAAACTAGGTTCCAATACAGTGCAAGTGATCTGTTTGACTTGAAAGCCAGTCATGAAATTGACCTGAGGATTAGATGATCTTGTATGTGAAGCCATAGTAATCTCTAAATATATTGCAGCTGTTATTTTTATAAACTGACATTCAACATTGCCTTTAGCAAGGTGAAATAATCCAATTTCTTAAGAAATAAAAAGTAACACTTGAAACAAAAACCATTGATGCCATGCAGATATGCTCAAGGAGAAGAATTCTATCCATGCCTGCAGCTGGCATACAGCCTTTTAGTAACAGAGACCCCTATTCTGTTGCTGATTCAGTTCTTGGGAAGCTGGAGGTAAAGACAAACAATGCTTTTGGTAGATAATGGTTCTATTCCCCTCAGGAAAGCCTCTGGAGGGAAGGACAAGTTACCCTCTCAGAACTGTGTTCTGATACCTTAGAAATGAGGAGACTTGGAAGGAGAATGTTTGGGGAAAACGGAAGAACATGAACAGTTAGCTACAAGGAAATATTCCTAACAAATGGATCCATTAGCATAGATGTATGAATTGTCATTTGATGAAATTAAATGAGGCAAATATTTAATGGTGTTAGGTTGTAGCAATCCAATTAAATTATCAGTTTCCTTAGAATATGAGCATTTCTTTTAAAAATGAAGTCATCTTACATGACATATGAAGCTATTCCCCAGTGAACACAATATTTACATTTTATTAAACTCAAGACATTTTTAAGTGGCATATTGAGCCAATTTCCCCTTTTCTGTTTCATATCGACATTCAGGTGGGACTACCTGATCCTCCTGGCTTCCCCATTACATGTTCAAACTGCCCGCCGCTTTGTCAGAGCCAGAGAGGAGAGAGCAGCTGGGCTGCCCCAGGACCTGGAAGAAGCTCTCACTGAGCTGCAGCAGTGAGCAAGCCAGCCAGGGGGGCTGCGAGCAGATGCAGCTCAAGAAGGGAACATGGTAGAAAAAGTCCTTGTTTTGTATCTTGAAATCATGAAAGACTTTCCTCTGTGAAATGGAGAGTGTGCTGATGCCATTTCTACCTTGCTGCACTATTTTTCTGCTTCTAGAAGTTCTAGGACAGTCCCCTTATCTGCATTTGAGATAAGCCTTATTTTGCTTCTCTTGTCCATTTCTGCTATCTATTTTCAGGTTGTTTTCTGAAATGAGAATTACGGCCAACAACCTTTTTATAATATAGTTGTTTTTTTAAATGCTAGGGCTTTTTTGAAAGAGGTGTTTACGAACGGGCAAAGTTCAGCTTATTAGCCTTGCTGGCTTAGAATGTGGAATCATAGGGAAAGGCAAAGAGTCTAGCTGACACCCCCAGAACCCTACATCTCCACACAGTGCTTGGAGGAAAAGCACAAAATGAATGAGCCCCACAGAATAATAGCACAGCGTCTCAGAAATCTTCCTCTCTGCTGCTTGAGGGGCTATTTGCATTTCTTTGTGGAATCTTTCCTTTTTGTAGAAAAATGGATTGAGACACTTTTTATTTTCGCTTCCTTTGGAATCTTACAGGCCGTTTAATCTCAAGCGAACTCAATTCACATTTTCCCGGCAGTACCAGCTATCAGCGCAAAGCGTTTCACCCACTGCATCACACTGCCAGTCAGCAAGCAGGGACCTAATTAGCTCTTTGCTTTAATGGCCATAGTTAAATGTACATTATTAATTTAAATATCACGGACTCTGTGGACTTGAGCACATAGCTGACATAAAGATGTAAAATGAATAATAAGGTACTGAAAAACACCAGTCATTATTCCCATCATGTTCAAACTTTTAGCTATAATGATATCAATAAAAATTCTAATCCTAGCAAAGAGCTTTGCTGGTTCTTTTGTTATAAAAGCTGTAGTTGTACTTCAATGGGGGGCTGGGAGAGCCAAGTTATGTTTTGCAAAGCATGGTGATCACACACATCAAGAGGCATAATTACAGTTTGAATTATATGTTTGCTTTTAAAAATATACTCAAATGTTAAAAATGCAGCAAGTTCTTTGGCCTCGGGTGTGTATCCCTGGTTTTCCCCATGTCCTGAAGTGCCGCAATCCCTCTGCAGTGTCAAACCCTGTTTGGGCTGCAAGACAGATGGGTCTTTCAAAATGAAATGTACCTATGACTGTTTGCTACTATATATATAAAATGTCTCATTTAGTCTCATCTGTGATTTTCCAAGAGGAAAATATTTCCAGGAGCAATTTATCTCAGTCCTACAGGTTTGTATCGCTGAATGACCATCTGAAAATCAGGCCGAGCATCTTTTCTTAAAGAGAAACTGCATAAGTGCATTACTCAGAGGCATTTCCAATGTGGCAGTTGAAGGGCATAGAACAGCTTTAGAATGAATGAAATATTAAATATAGAATACTGAAAATATGAACCTCAAATGTTTTCATTGGGGATGTAAAACCTTTCATTTGTGTTTATAAAATACTGTACATTGTGTCTGTGTAAACAAAACAACCGGTAGGAAAGATAAATAGACAGCAATTTATTTGACACATCCTCTAGCTCCTGCAAAGATAGCTGCCTCCTTTGACAGGGTCTGCAAACTAGCCACAAAAACCCTCTCAATACCCTGATCTCCAACCCTTCTTTTAAGGCTATCATTACTATTGTTATTATTATTACTATTATCATCGTCATCATCATTTCTTGCCCTTGACTGAAGATGTTCATATCTCCTTGTAAATAAGTCCCCGAAGGCCAGGCTCTGTGTCGTGCTTACTTTTGCCTTCCTGACAATGCTCAGCACTTGGGAGACCCTCAGTGATGTTAGCTGAATGAGCTAGAAATAGCCTGGCTTCCGAGGGATGGTGTAATGGTTTAATTCATCAAGATCAAAGTCACTAGTCTGCTTTGGTTGTGTAAAATACATTATTCTAATTTGAAGAGACTAACAATGGTTTCATTATTTATTTGGATCAAAGGTTCCAGCATTCAAGCCATACTAAGCCTTACACATGAACGGAGTGACCTGGCCAAGGCTCAGCTTCCCTAGCAGCAAGACAGGGAGACTGGTGACCTCCCAGAGAGGGTTATGCAAATGAGAACCCCGCGTTCTTTTTGATAAAACATGTAACATCTGTCTGTAAATGGGAAATTGGTGATAAAAGTATAAAGGATCATACCTGGTAATAAATGCAGCTGCATGTGATCATCAAGATGTGGTGGCAAAGGATTAAGTCTTCAAAGAGAATAGGAGACCATCTTTGTATTGGTATTAAATGAGATAGCTTGCATAAAAACCCTTAGCACAGTGTCTGGCCTTGCAGAACCCTAAGTGCTAATGGTGTTATCAAATAATCAAATTGTATGGCACTCATTACTAGCTCATCGGCATGTACAGATATGCTTTACCTTTCCAGGGGACAAAGACTCTCAGTTTTCTTCAAGGGCCTGGCCAGAGTCTACAGCCTAACTCCATGCTTTCTGAAGAAAGGAAGCAAAGGACAAATGGGGGCAGGTCAGTCGCCAGAATAAGATTAAAAACTGCTGGGCAGAGTATGTCAACAGGATTCAGTAAAATTGTCTATGGCTCGCTGTTTGTATGTCAGGGAGTTGAACTATGTCTAGTGGGCTCTCCTAGAGCATTCAAGACACCTCTTGTAGCCAAACGGAAACATTGGGTCACACTTGTGAGTGGGCCATCCAATGCACCAGTGACAGAGGCCACTTGGTGAGGTTTTACAGCGTGCAAAGCACAGTGCTAGGAGCTTTATAGGCATTATCTGCTTTATCTTACCACAACCCTGTCATGTGCTGCCATTCTTACTCTCCTTTTACAGAGAACATCACCTAGGCTCAAAGAGCTGAAATGAATTTGGCCAACGTCAGACAGTGAACCCTGGTGACACTATGGGTTGATCCAGATCACCGGGGCTCCTGAGTACATATACCAGACATAATATAAGACTGCTTCTTGGAACTCTGAGGCTGTGCTGAATCTTCTAAACTTTTGAGATGCTTTTGGACCTGGAAGCTTCAGTTAAAGTGGTTCTTCTAGTTGTTAACTCTGGGGCCCTGTTTTAAACCAAAGTCAATCCCCAATCTTGTGAGAGCAGAAACCTCCAAAGAAGAGCCCACCTCCTTTCCTTTGTCCTCATGCTCTGCACCTGTCATATTTCCACAGTACTAAAATTCATGGGGCAGAGAATACTTAGCAAATTAATAAAAGAGAAAACCTGACTTTCTCAGCTCATAAAAGATGAATTCATCTTTTTGGGATTAATCCTCCTTAGCCAAGATACTGAAAAGAGTAAGATTTATATTGCAACTTTCTTCCCAGATGGGGAAGTGCTTCACAAATAATGGAACTAATGCAATTCATTGATGGTGAGTAAATTTGTCACTGTGGATGCTGTATTAACTCTCTGAGGCCAAGTCAGTTGGGGATTCGATAAATAAACTCTTCCAGAGTACTGGCACAATGCCTTGCTGGGTAGAATGAGTGCTAGATACGCAGCGATTGGATCCTTTGCCACCTTAAATTCTTGAAGCCTTGAAACATGCTTTTGAGAAATGTGGAAAGGATTACTGTTTCTGTTTTCTTTCTGGAGGGTTATGTACAATAGGAAATGAATTAGACCATCTCAGTTCATTTTCAGTTCTATGGTCATTCCAGCTCTCACTTCATGAATATCTTCTAGGCTTATTCTTGGGTCAAGTTTTTAAAAATGAGCGGCACAACTAGGCTTGAGAGGATTTCCCTGACTCAGCTGCAGTTGTGATCAGTGCAAGTAAATTTGAAAATCCCTTTTGTGTCCTGCTCTCAGGACTTCAGCTCTATTTGCAGTCCTGACCCTCCTGAAGAGTTTCATTCTTTGGAGGGGCACCGCTCCGTGCCTTATGTACTAGCCACTTCCTCCGAAGGTCATTGTTTGTTGAGCCAAACTTGGCACTGGGAATAGAAGCGAATGGGAAAAGGATGTGTATTTGAATTCACATCATGTTATTTATGCCCATGGGTCCATGACACGCAGCACGTATAAGGATTTTTTTTAGTGAATTTAAGTAATAATTAAATAAATAAATACAGAAAAACCCCTGAATTTTGGAAAATAAAGAAACTTGTATTAAAGAACAATGTATGTTACCTTGATGCAATGTAATTCTCTGAACAGAAGAATTCCTTTGAAAAATGAAAACCACACTGCTAGTCTCCGTAAGCTGTTGGAATGAGTCAGACATTGACTCTGGGCACTGGGGAGACCTGGACAAGAGGGGAAACCATTTCTTATAATGCAATGGGTAATAATTCTGTCGTCGTGCCATCCAAAAGCCCATGAAATGCTCTTTAATTCTGGTATATCTTATGTAGGATTTAAAATGTCTAGAGGGATTTGCTAGAAGAGTTGTTTTATTTTTGTTTTAAGTAAGGATGATAGACCAGAATTGATAGGATCTTTTCTTCTTTGACCTTAATAAAAAGCCCTATTTCTGATATGATCACTAATCTAGCAACTGTGTTTCATTTATTAGTGGTATTATCAGTAATTATCCCTGTGATGCTATAGTACATAGCTCAGTATTTCTGGGCTTCTTCAGATTCTTTGTGAGTAATTTGCTTTCTTTGGGTACTTGATGGGTGACATTACATGAAAGAAATATTAAAATACTCCAATGAACAATGTACACATCCATTGTGAATTCCACACTAAAAGGGTCTAGAAGCTCGTTGTGAATACAAAGCTTTGGTTCATTGGCGTTCTCTAACTTGTCTTTCTCTGTATCATACTTGCTGAATGTCCTGTTTGTTTTAATGCAAACTATGTTATTTATTTTAAAAAGTCTGCAGAGGAAGAAAACATAGGCAGTATTGTTCAAAGAATCTTTAGGGAGGTATTATTTCAGATAATAGTGTAATTAGATGCTTGTGGAAATAAATGTAAGTATTCATATTTTAGCTTTTTCTATAGGAATGTAGTGGGGCTAATTAAGGAAATGTCAACTAATTTATAATGTCTAAATTTATTGTTCAACCTGATAGTTTATCTGAAATTGCAAAAACTAGAACAATCCCAGCCCAAGCTCAAAAGCACTTCTTTAACTCAGGGTCAGATAAATACTCTTTAGAGTCATATACTAAAATTTCAATTTTGTAGAGCCTTCTAGATCTCAAAAAGGAGTCAAAGGCAAAAGAAAATTCCCCACAAATCTGCCATGTTCAAAGTATCCACTTCAAAAGAGAACTTTTTTTATGTCCAATTTATCCTGACAAAAATTCTCTTGGGCTTTTATTTCAAAAGATGAAAAATGAGCCATGGCAATCAATGGTGTATGGTGACTATTTATCTGTTTACACCTATCCATGTGATTGCTAGAAAAACCAGATTAGACACTGCATGTGATATGAAGAATGTATGCTGTTCACAAGCCCATGTTCCTCAGAAGAGAAGAAATAGGTTAAAAACACAAAACCAAATTTTAGAAGCCACACATTTTATTTTTGTGAACAATAATTTGAGGCCTGTTTTTATTTTTCTTTTCTTTTTTTTTATTTTTCTTTTTTTACATAAATCTATTGTACAGCAAATCACTTTGCAGTTTAAAATTTTTCTAAACCAAAAATACCACAAAGCAAATTATTAAATAATATTCATTTTAATTTGTGTGACATTTTTCTATCTGAAAAATACCTCTGCATCTAATTTTGATTAATTAAAGAATATCATAAATTCACTGGAGGAGCCTTTCATTTATAGAATTCTGTGGCTAATACTTTTATAAAGTAAAAGGCTTTTATAAAATTAATAGTGACCCAAAGTCATTCACATTTTTTGGTTCCTGATTTTCACAGACTGGCTTTCCCTTAAGTGAATATGCACCTGTAGGAAATTTTGTACGGCAGCCACTCTGCCATCATCAGGAAGCAAATTCCTTTTAGAGGGAAAGTAGAGAATACACAACGGCATGTATGACTCTTTTATGGCCACATCTGTGTAGCTCAGGGAAAAGTTTGCAGGTATGTCTGCTGATCCCAGTACAAGGCTGTTATGAGAGAATAAAGTTGCTCCTTTAATGGGCTTTTGCAGTGAGTTAGAGGTCCCTCGTCATTAGAAGTTTTGCATGTCATGAGAAGAGCAGATTGTAGACTCAGAAGCACTTTGTGAAAATAGCTGGATTTTGGGCATTTCTATTAAATATCAGCGAGCCCATTAGATAAAGATGGAACACACACACACACACACACAAGCACACATGCATGCACACATGCACGCATGCATGCAGACACGCGCACACACACACACACACACACACACACACACACACACACACACACACGAGTAGTAAAGAGGAGCTTAGGTTACTTCTGATTTTTGCCTCCATGATAGTAAGTCCACTCTGCTTGTAACGGTCCCTTCAGGACACCACTAAGAACAAAGCTGCTTTCAGGAGCAGTAAGTGATTTCATTCTGTTAACGTCCAGGTGATATGTGCAGCCCATTATCACATCACTAATGTGGCAGCAGACATTTCCTGGCCAACGCAAGGTAGCACGAATGTTTATAAAATGTATGACTGGAAAAGCAGCCCTCAAAAACCCTGTTCATTTCCTCTCACTGTGTCACTGAGTGCTAAAAATGACGAAACATGGCAAAAGGAGATGAAATTGAATCCCACATACAAGATCACAGGAAATATGTAAACAAAATATGCAGGATTTAATGGAAGGATTTTGGTAAAGTGTTTATATTCCAAGTGTAATGGGTCCCACGTCAGAGAAAGCCAGGCATACGGGAGGAGGCTGATAGTAGAAACAGTTCCATCTCACTGACACAGCTCGCTGAATGAACAAGAATCCCCCCAACTGTCTCTTGATATCTGCAGGAGAACATCTGAAAACACTAGGGCCACCTCTGAGGTCCCCAGCCAGCTACTGTGCCCTGCAAAATCAGTGTAAGTTATAAGCAGGAGCATCATCTCCTGGACACATCAAGTATATTGAAGTACAGAGATAAACAGGCTGAACACAGAAGATGCAATATGATTGAAACTAACCATTGTTACCCAATTTTAAGGAGTTACTGGAAAATGATACACACATTCTTGCTTAATATTTTGCCAACAGTTCCAAATGCAAAGAGCTTGTAATACCCAGAACTGTAATTTATTTTCTGAATAAAGAATCCAAACTGAATAAATGGAAATTTATCATTTCCCAGATGGCAACAAAAGCCTATTTAATTAGGCTGCTTTTTAAAAAATGAGATATGTTACAGTACTTCAAAAATAGTTAAGATTTGAGTCCCAGGTAAAAATTTTTTAAATCTAAAATGAATGCAGTAAAATCAATATTGATTATTAGAAGTAAAGGTGCTAATTGAGCCTGTAAAACCTTTTAAGAACTAAGAGGAGAAAATTTCCAGTAAAACTACAATAAATTACAATTAAATAACCAGAATATTTGTGTGGAATTTAATGTCAGTACATCAGCTTCTCTTTAATTAAAAAAAATAGTGAATTACTGATTCAGTCAGGAAGACTATTCCAGTAATATTATAAGAGCTGTGACACTTTGGCAAGTTTCCTTTCAACTTGTATTTCACTATGTTCTAAAGAAATTCATTTTAAAAAATTTCTTATGCTTTTAAGAATTCATTTTTAATCACCACTATTGTTAAGCTTCCAGGTCTTTCAGAGCCGGATTATACTGTTCTCACACTGAAGTGAAAGCAAAACCATTTTTGACCGATCATATACTAATATCTAACACAACTTTCTGATAGAGCAGATCTTGAAAACAAGTTCAAACAGATAAAAAAAGATGCTATTTATTGAATTATTATGAGATCTGACCTAAATTTTCAGTAAATTGCCTTAAACGGGCAAATGCTGGCAACAGCCAGGTCCCTTACAAAAGCTTGCTTTAATCAGTATAGTAGCTGCTGCTGATTTAGGTTTGAAGAACCCTAGAATTAAATCTTAACATTAGCATTCGGATACTCTATTGAAGAGCATTTCATTCCAGGACATGCTTAGGGGTCTACGTAGTCTGAAATCCAGTGTATGAAGCAACATTTAAATACCTTGAACTATACCATTTTTCCCTTTAGAGGTAAGAAAGAATTCTGGTCCCTTCCCAACAACAGCTGCTTCTCTGTCCTTCTCCCTCTCATCTAGCCCTGTCTTTTCTACCCAGTTATTTATCTTGTAGCTTCCTGGGTGTAAAAACAGTCTCTAACTAATTCACATTTCTGGCTTTCTAACCATATCTGTGGTTTTTTCCCATACACTCAGCAAAATAATAGAAATGAAGACATTGGAAACCAAACAACAAACTGTCTCCAATATATCCTCATAGACTGAGCCCTCTTCCTCCTCTCTTAGGTGACATGGAGTGACAGTGTTCAAGATACCAAAGGCACCTGGGAATAGCAGGGGAAGTTCCCTGAGAAGACATTAGGTAGGTCTCGCTCTCCTCATTTATCCCATTGGTACCTGAATGATAGATTGAGCAACACTATACCCAGAATCTACTTCAAAGACTAGCTAGACCCAGTTGGTCATTTCACTATAACAAAGCCAAGGCTCCACAACGTGGAGAGCTAATAGAGACTTGGAACTGGGCTCTTTCCAGTACACAAGTTGCCCCACAGTTTTCATGGGGTTGGCAGTATTGCTGGTTGGTTTCTTCTGAGGAGTATTTGGGTGAAAGTCTTTAAGTGGCCCTAGGAGTTTTGGCATTACAGATGGTCTCTGGTTATCTGCAATTCCAAGTCAGCTCCTAAACATGAAGTTACAAACCCCATAAATGAAAGGCAGATCCCTAGACTTAATAGGATCTGCAGATACCTAAGTATCCCCCAGGTGTATTATCAGGTTATTACAACTCATATAATATAATTGTAAAATCTTCTGCAGCAAATATTACTTGTATAATAAAAATACTGCTATAAAATATTATCACTGATAATAGTGCCTATTTTGACATTACTATATAGTTTATGACAACTTTTCTTATAGACATCTCATAAAAATGTGATGCAATACTGGTACCAATATTTGCACATGAGAAAACGGGGACACAGGAGGATTAAGCAATTTGCCTAAAGATACTTAGTTCTTAGGTGGCAGAACAAGAACCTGAACCCCAAGTCCACTGAACTAAAAATTTCTTCTAACTCCATATGTGTGTATTGTAACCTCATTTTACTGAAAGTATATTTAATGAATAAAACTGTACAAGAAAACAAATCAACAACCACCACAAGAACTTCAATATATATGTACCACAAACATAACATGAACCAAGTTTCATGGAACACCTATTAGCCTAGGTCAGCTGCAATGTTCTTTTCCGTGATACATCTTAGAACTCACTGTAATTGATACCCGGGTTGTTTGAGTTCTTGGAACACAACTGAGAGCTTGGATGTCTGGGGACCTGAAGTGAGTTACCATGTGTGTTTTTCCCTCTTATTTCTCAAGAAAGTCTTTCTGTCACCCACAGCCTTAGGAAGGAAAGAGAGTTTTATGAAGGGCCACTTTGGGGCTCCTTGAACGGATTCTCTGGAAGGATTGCACACAGCTACTTTTACTGACATTAAATTGGGGCAAATCCATGGCTCCAACTAGAGAAAAATGAAAGACTTCTGTCCATCTGAGTAAATGGCTGCTGTCTTCGTAAGTTTTACTGAAGATCTGTTGTCAATATTTGATTACAACTTTCTGGATGTTTTAGTTTTTGGAAAGAATAGAAAATTTCATGATATGTGCCTGGGTATACACACACCCATACACACACACTCACCAGCAAACATTAACTGGAGGCAGAATTCTGCTTTAAGGGTCAACTCTGCCCCAGATTATATGAAAATAATGGTAGCATGATGATGTTTTAAATTACAGGTTTGATCCATGGCTTATTTTATTTTATTCATGAAGCTTTTTGTGTACACAATATTGTTTCTGTTTTTTTAATTATTTATATTTCCTAGCACATGTCTAATATAGTTCTTACCTTAGGTGACGGATGTCCAACATTTTATCTTGCCTACTGCACTGAGTGAAGAGGGATTGTGATGAGCTGCATATAAAATGTATAATATCCTTAATTTGTGTAAGTAATAAAACCTGCTTTATTTTTTATATATTCATTATAATATTTTTAAAGGGCAATATAAGTATATAACTAGTGGGATATTTGATTTTGATTTTGTGAAACTAATGTATCAGTGTCTGCTTCCATGGAAGTGGTTGTAATTCTTAGTGAGTTCTCAAGGCACTCATTAGAAATTCTATATCTAATTTTAATCCTTATCTACTCTATCCTTGAAAATAATTATTCACAATGTACATACTGCCAAAAAGCAAAGACATGCATCAAGCATGATATGTGAAGTGAGGAATATGTTTCTCTGGGAAGACGAGGCTTCATAGAAGTCTGGTAGAGATACATGACCAAATTTTTCTTGGAGTCCAAAGTCTGTTTACAAGTCTATACATTCCATTTGAAAATTTGAAGCAATGTACTTATGATGATTAAAAATGTAGTCACAGATAAACCAAAGGATTTGTTTTTTTAAATACTGAAAACTGTTCTCAAATTCCTGTATCAGAAGCAAAGGCAAGGCTGCATATTTTTCACTGTTTGCAGGACTGTGTTTCACCAATGTATCAAGATGCACAAAATTATTTACCATGATTTGAGCTTTCCAAATCATACAAGGCTGCGTAACATCTAATACACACGGGTGTGCCTTCCAGTGATTGTGCGCGGTGGGCACAGAGGGCAGAGGGACCACTGCTCTGCACCTCTCCTATTTAGCATTCTGTTGATGCTTACATGGCCTGCACTCAAGCACTGAGTGATGGGGCCATGAAAAGTATTGTTAAAAAGCAGATGATAATATTAAAAGTTTACGATGTCGTGGGGCCACATTACTAGCAGTCCAAAGCCATTGCTGCTTACAAGGCTGCAAGGACATTTTCACTGGCTTCAAAGTTCTACAGTAGAATCAAACATACTCAGTTAATTTCTTCAAAGTGCTATTGTGAGAATAAGTGTGAAATCCCTTTACAAATTCTAAAGCAATATACAAATGCAAGAAAACATGATCATAAATGTAATTTATCAATTCTATTCCTATTTCCATTCATTAACCAAATATTCATCTAGTACTCATCATGTAGAAGCACAACATCAACTATCTGATAGTGATGAGTTGCCTGAGCTCTCTTTAACTTTGGTTTGAGATTATAAACAGTGATTCATCCAGTGAGCAATATCTCTTCGAAACGAGCCCTAAATCAGAAGGGTAACATACAAAACCTTTCCATGTTAGATCTGCAAACAGCTGAATTTGATGGAGTAAGACTGTGAATACATATCTTTTTATTCAAAACAAAGATTGTAATTCCTTAACCTATTCAGCTGAAAGAAATCTTACCCAGTAATCAATGGCTGAATCTGTGTAGCTCAAAGTAATGTGGATACTTGTTAAATGTTTACTTAATTTTTATCTTTGCAGAAAGGAAATTAGAATAATTTATATCCTAAGAAGATTTTTTAAAATTCCTATTCATTTCACTTATTGTTTTTGCTGTTAGTGTTTGGGGAGTCTTGAGGGAAGGAATGAATAAATATTCTGGTGAATTATATTGGCCAAATAAACAGAGTGCATGGGCTATACGTATTTATTTTATTAACTTTCCTTTGTTTTGTTTTTTGGATAGTTTTGCCCCTAAATCACATTAGAATCATAGCATTAGACTCTGCTGTTTGAATTTCACTGTGAGAATTTTTTTCTGGTTGAATAAGTTCTACATTACTTTATTATTATTTTATGGGGCTTTATTGACTACCATAAAGAAAAAAGAAGCAGAAAGAGAGAATCATCAATAAAGCTATATTCAGGATCTATAGGCAAATGCTCATTTTATAGTTTCTGCTTATGTTCTATATGAGCCCTGATGGCACAAAAAGGAATACTGGTTTTTCATTTTGTTTTGTTTTGATTTTTCTTTTTTAATAACCAACTCTTGAATAAGAGTTTGTAGCTCCTTGAGAGTAGCACATTTATCTTATTTCCCAAGCACATGACCTAGGTCTAATCATGGTGATTAACTAAGTAAATTAACTAATTATGATAACACCAGTAGCATCCACCAGAACTACTGACTGCGGCTCCAGCCAGTACTAAGTGGCCTTCCACAGGAATGTTTGAAAGTCCAGCAAGCGCCAGCAGATACCCTGAGCGAAGAGTGGGGCTACGCTGTGATCCTGAATATGTGGTCAGAGGGAATTTTGTGATGTCTCTCACCCTATAGTAGTGACTTCCCATTCACAGTTTTGTGTGTATATGTTTGCAGGTCCACAGCAAAAGCAAAGAATTTCTTTTGAGAGAGACAATATAGGGACTCTGTCTTAAATTTAAGTATATTCCATGTGAAGTATTTCATTCTTCTATTATGGTCACTTCACCTTGCAGTATAAACTTTTTCCTTATTGTATGAAATAAAGAGGAAAATGAAACTGGGTGTGTTTACTTCCTTTGCTGAGCTTCGGGTGGAAGGAATTGGCAATTCTGTTAGTCCTCAAACTGGTTAGACGCTGTGCTCCTTCATGAAATCCCAAGGTAAAGTAATTGATGGGCCGCAGAACCTAGCCTCACAGCCCGCTCTTGTGACAGTGAATGGGATCTGCAAAGACAAGTCCCAGTGATTCCTGTCGCTCTCATGACTGCCTGTAACAAAGGCAATGAGTATCCACACCTCCGCTCCTGGTGTCTGTTACTTCCCCTGTGCTGCTGACCCCAGGTAGAGCCCACATAGTTTGCTTCTAACTAATCTCAGTGCTCACAAGGGCTGCATTTTTAACCCAGTTTTCTGTGCTAAATGATTCATTGGATTCTTCTCTCTTGGAAAGTCTTCAAAATCTCTTGGTTCCCAAGCCAAGGTGGTATTCCAAAGCACTGAAGCTAGGGGAGGCAAAAGCAGGGGATGTCCCAAATGATGCCAAAGGCACTCGCCAGCCTCCCTGTACGTGCTCCCGCTGTTCACGACGGGATGCTAATTTCCATTCAGAGAGCCTAGTTAGTCAAGAAATAGAAACTCTCCACATGACACAGGGCTGTTTAAGATCACGTGCTCTACTCTGATCGCACACACATGTGCACTGAAGTCATTAAAGAAAACTCACTCTGATGCTGGCAACCCAGCTGTCTGAGAGTTCAAAAGCTTAGATTGTCATGTGCTTTTTGCTATTATTCACGCTGAGAAGATCTTTTCATCTTTTTTTTTTAAGTTGGTCAAAGAAAACAGGGTGGTGCTTTCCTTTAAAATAGCCTGAACAAAAATTAGGAATGAGATAACATCTGTCACAAATGAAAACTCTACATTGTCCTCATTCACTGAAAATTCTCCCAGCAGTCTCAGGAAAAGCAGTCAGGCCTGGCAGGCAACTTTTCTATCAGAGAAAAATACCTCAAGGATGAACAAATGAGGAAACTGGGTTCTGAACAGAGACACCCCTGATCCAACTGAACAGGTAGTTGAACAGCAAACTCAATGAGATCTTTGTTTAGCAGAAAAATTATCTATATGCAATGTCAGAGAGTCCCGGACTTGCTCTGCTACATGTCTGAGAATGCTGAAAATAGCCCTTCCTCAGTGTGTAATGCAGATATAAAAGAACTGACCTGATTTGCACTATTTGTACCAGTAGCGAATGATGAAGATGTATTTCCCAAACCTCCCACTGTGAGCAACCTAACAAACACAGAATTCAATGGGGGAAAACATCACATGTTCAAAAGCGTGTAGACTACCTGGATGTTCTAAATCAGTTACGAGGGTCACTGGCTGATGTCTGAATACATCTGTAGCATTATAAAACTGCTATCCATATATAAATACAATACAAAGAACATTGGCCTGGCATCTCGGGCATTTACCAGAACTCATTCATTTATTTATTAGTTCATTCAGATGAACAAACCTAAGGAGAGTAAAGTCTACCTGAGAAGTTAATTCCTACAGTGAGGCTGATACACTGCTCTTGACATCAAAGGACATTCTGAAAAGAGAGTTCCAGACCTAGAAGTAAAGAAACTGGAATTCTGCTCCAAATTCTGTCACAGAACTAGCACTGTCTCAGCGGAGTGATTTTGCTGTCTTGGCCTTCCTCAGTAACATTATCAGTAAAGTAGAGACCCTAGGCTTGATCCTCTCTCCAGAGCTCGAGCATCTTTAACCTGCTCCAATTCAAGTTGATCAAATATCAAGAGAAGATTTGATTAGCAGAGTCTCCACAGTACATTTGTATCACCCTCTTCCCTGCATATTGTGCATCTGCTACTGAGAGCCCACTGCCTAGGCTATGGGGGAGTGGATCACAATGTTTAAATCTAATCTTTGATTTAGAAGGGTCTGACACTCTGGTTTGGCACTAGGACACATGCATGAAAGTGCCACGCAGAGCAACCAGTGCTCAATGCCTAGTATGGAATGCAAACACTACACAACATTGACAAGAAAGTTCCAAAGTTTAGGGCAGAAAGAATCCTCAAGGAAGAGGTAAAGCTGTAGCCTAATCTCTGAAGGTAAGAAACTAAATTGGAAAACACAGAGTCCTTGCATATCTAAGACTATTATGTAACAACAATTAATGTGAACAGTAAATAAAAGCCCCAGCTGTATATGTATAATTATTAATATAATACAATTACTTCAATTTATAAAAGACTTATTTGTCTAGCAGATATTTCACGATAATTAATTACAGATTCCCTTTGAATAATCAATTCAAACAAGCTAACTGTTTTATATGTGATATAGTTTTCGTTGAACTTCCAGCATCTTCTAACCACTGGATATTCTGAGATGAAATGCAGGACAATAAATAATTAAAGCAGTTATTCAGCAACTATGAAAAACCCTGCTCTTCAAAATAAAAGACAGAGGATAGGAAACAAGGAGATAGACGGGGAATTTAGGGTTGAGGAAAATGCGAGAAAGAGCAAAGGGGAGGGAAGTAAAAAAGATCAATGTGCAAAATGTATCTTCACCAGTTGCCCCTGATGAATGTATTTATTTCATACTGCAAATATATACTAATAAAAAAGGGAGGGAATAACCCTGTTGCTGTCATATCACTGACCTTTTTACATTTTAAACTGATGGGCTCAGTTGAGAAAGTAGATCTAACTATCCTGCCACCACCAAAAAAGTTTATTATGGTGGACATTTCATTCATATCTCAACAAATTGCAACAAAATACAAACAAAAATTTCCTCATGACAGGTAAAAAAAGGAGCACATGTGACATGTCCCTCCTTTTGGTGCTCTGCAAGGATTCCAATACCCAGGAGAGAAGAGAGTTTCTAGTGGAAAAGACTAGAGTCCCATAGTTAGGCCACCCTGGGTTTATATCTCTTATAATGTTTGAACAACGGATGGATGGATGGATGGATAAATATTTATTTGCAGATAAGTGTAAAATGGGAAAATACTTATTGAGAATTAGTGTCACACCTCATTTTGGATTAGTTTCTTCTGATTTCTGCCTCACTCACTGCCTGGCTTGTATATGCTTAAACGTGCAGGCAAACATGAAATCAGTTACATAAAAGCTCTAATTAACATACAACACTTGAAGATAACAAACCAATCTTTTTCATCTATTTTTAAATTCTAATTGTGAATCCTTAAAATATACCCCATTTTAAACCATCACTGATTCAATTTTAAAACATTGCCAGAACCCGCTTTGCTAATCTGCAAACTCGATAATTCTCCCCCAAACCTCAGCACACTCAGCAACAATTTAATAGCAAATATCTCTAGTGGGACCTCATATTACTAAGATTCTATTACTTTTTATATTACCAAAAAAGTGCTAGTACACTCTAATGTATTATAAATAGTTCTTACCAGGCAGTGCTTCTCAAAATACGTGAAAGTTTATTTTTTGCACTCGGTAACCTGGAATTTTTATCTTGTGTATTTATAACCTATAATGTGCCCTTCTACAATTAGTACAAAATGTACATTACCAATCAAATTCCTGAAGTTTCTAGACATTTTATTTCCATTAATATGATTACTAAGGGTGTTGAGTTGTATGTTTAATAACCCAATCTTGCTACTAAATGCAAATTAGAAATGTATCTTAAAATAATTGCACACATGCCTAAAATAGCCTCTTTTAATTATATTCTTATACTGCTACGTGACCTTTTTTTGATTGAGGGTATTTGTATGTTGGCTTCTTGAAGATTTTCAGTTTGAAGTTTAAGGGGCAGATATAAGTACTAATGCACTTATTCAATAGCTGTTTTAAAACACCTTAAATGACCTTTACAGTATATACCCTCCTATTAACTGTAATGCTTCATATCTTGATAGATATCTTCATATCTGTGAAACTGCTCAACTTTTGAAATGTTTAAGATTTTCTCGTTATTATTAGTCCAACCAGAAGTATATAACTATGTCAGTGCATAAATACAAAGATATTTCCACATAGAAGAGATTTTACAGTGCTCATAACGGCATTTCTTCAGCCATTTCAGGCTAGCTCTTGTTTTAAATGAATTCTTATTTTATTTGTGGGTTCCATGCTATTTATTTATTTGCAGTAAATATTATCCATAATACAAATCAATCTTAATAAACTATTCACATTCTTTATTTTGTTTTTTGAGACAAGGTGTAGCCCGGGTTGGCCTTGAACTCTCGGTGAGCCTCCTGCCTCAGCTTCCCAAGTGCTAAGATTACAGGCATGGGCCAGCATGCCCCGCTCACATTATTTACTAAGGGTGAATTGCAAAATGCCACCTTCACTGTAAATCAAATCAGCTGCAGGCATTTGCACCCAGGGTGTATTGACATGTCAGTGGTGCAGACAGATTGATAAGATCTGACCTGTGTCCTATGTCCTACAAAAATTCTCTAAGGTCACAGAATGATGCTTTTTTAGCCCAGTTTCCTGCTCTTTTTTTCACCCTTCTGTGCTTCTCTAGTACATTCTACCCCTTTAAAATCCCCTGTCAATACTGTTTCTAAAAAAGAAATTTACAATGAGCTATACTTTTCACAGGAACAAAAATAGTCCAACTTGGAAAGAACAACTGGGATGAAAGAAAGGAGAAAAGAAACAAAGAAGTAAAAAAAAAAAGTATGTATATATACACACACACATACATACACAAGATAGCTAAGACAATTGTAGTACTTTCTAATGGTGTGTTGAAAGGAACAGTTAATGTTTGTTTGATCACTCTTGCATGCCTATATCTGATCATCTGAGCTACTACCTTGAAGATAACAATATGTAATACAACAACCATCGTTGATTTCCTATCATCTCTTTTTGGAATTCTGTATCATTTCTATTGCTTGTGTGTTGTTTTGTTTTTGTCTTTGTTTTTTTTGTTGTTGTTGTTGTTCTTTTCTCTTTAAAATGAAAAAACATAGCCCAACTTTTTCTCTCCTGTGAAGAGATCTAACCAGTAAGCCAGGTTGTAAGGAAGGGCATCCTCAATGTATTCTGAAACAGCAGAGGCTCACTGGAAACTTCACCTGTAACACACAGATCAGAGCCTGTGTGCTGGCCTGGTTCTGCCTACTGGGATGGAATTTTCCAGCCCAGGGAGGGAGGCAAATAACTGCTCTAGGCTCCTTTCAGAAGAAGTGCAGTCCTGCTCCCTTGCTGTTTCCATGTATGACCGGGACTGCATCCAGCAGAGGACTGCTTCCCTGATAGGACTAGAAGGACACAATGGAGACTCTGAGGCACTTGTCAAGTGCCTGACAGTGGCAAAGGTCCATGTGCTTTTTCTGGCTTTACAGCAAGAAGTAGCCTTACCTCCCAAATTTCCATCCAATTTCTGGCACCCTCAGTGCCTACTACTGTACCAAAAATGCATTTGTGCTACAGATGCAGTGATCATCAAGCCCAATGTCCAGCTACTTAGAGTCATGGACAATGCAAGCTTCTTCTTTTACACAAACAGAAAACAAAACCCAGAGAGCTATATGATTTTCTAAAACTAGACAGCCGCCTCAAACCTTCCGGCTCTCTGCATGGGCCGGGGTCAGGGGCAGGGCTCAGCACAATCTTTCCGGGTTCCGCAGCTGTTACCTAGCTCACCAGTGACAGTCGAAGCTAAGCTGGCTGAGATGGAGAGTGGAGCAGTGCCCTGGTTTTCAGAAGTCTCGGGAGAGACGGCGTCTCAGTGGGAGGAAAACCTGCTCAGTTCAGAAGTTAGTCTCCCAGGGAGGCACAAGTTAGACTCCAAAAGTGAGGGACGCCTCGCCAGCGGAGACTACTGCTGTGAGCAACGGTGTGAGGCACAACGCGGAAAAACACGGAGCCAAGCGAGTCCAGCTCCTCTCACCTGTACTGTCCCAGCTTGCTCGGGGACAGTCTCCCCAGACTCCCTCTTCTCCCTCTAAGGCTCCTCCAGAACATTTCTCCGCATGCCGGGATGGGCTCCCTGACTTCTCCTTCATCCTCTTCAGTTGTTTTTCTTGGATAACAGTTCCTTTCTGGGCATCTCAAATTTGCACCTCTGCTTTTAACTGAGTGTGCGTATGTGTGTATCTCTCCTATTTTATAGCATATAATGTGAATGTGCTATATAGAATATCTATATTTGAAAGAAATAGAGATGGAGATGGAGGTAGAGGTAGAGGTAAAGGTAGATAGATGGATAGATAGAGAAAAAGAGAGAGAAAGGGAGAGAGATCCCTGCTGGTTATCCAGGGTGTGAAGAATATCTTGTTTCAGTCCTCTGTATCTGCAGCTGTTGTCAGTTATGAAAATAACTAGAATGAATGGGCTGGTTGTGTCGTGGGCAGATTTAGGACACGATGTGAGAGAGATCTTCTGCTATCCTTTTTCTCATGTGCACCTCCTACCGCTCTAGCTAAAGAGAGGGGATATGAAAACTATTTCCCCACATAAGTGTCATTAGGAGTGGTGGGCAAAGGTCATGGACCTCCAGATAGAAAGAAACTAGAATATATTCAAGTCCAAGGTGTCTACAACCTAAAAGTCCTACTCATCGTACCATGTATTCTACATGAATCAACCAAGCTGTCAAAAACCCTTGTTGAGAAACCATGTTACAGTTAAACTCGTGTGTGTCTGACTTATTTCACTTAACATTATGGTCTCAAGGATCATTCTTTTTCTTGCAAATGACTCCAGTTTATCTTTCTTTATGGCAGAGCAGTACTCCATGAGCAACTCAAACCATAAGTGAAGAGCAAAATAAAAGATAGACAATACGAAGTCAGGTGGCAGATCTTTCTCAAACAGGAAGGGGCTCAAGAGATGGAGGAAATGGGGAGGGAGGAGAAAAGGGAGATGAAAAAGGAACATGTGTTCTGTACACGTATTCCTGCCCGACAAGGAATGTGAACATCATGTACTGTAAACATGCATTAATTTAAAAAGTCCTAGCTGACACCATAACTGGGTAACATGATGTTCACCTCTAGGTGTTTCTTCTTAACTTTGGTAATGATCCGCAATTCTTTGGATTGTCCTCTACCCCCAAAGCCTGCTATGTCCCCACCCCTGGTGTGCCTGGTGGTAAAACCAATCACTATCAGACCAAAACTGACAGGTAAGAAAGTTGCTCAGAAAGTAAGTGTAAATGTCAGAGGTAGAAAAAAATAATGAGGACATTTTGGTTATAAAAAGGACCTTGGCATTTTGCCATTGGCCAGTTGCCTATTCACTAGTGGCCTTGAACCTTCCTTACTTCTCTTCCTGTTTTTGTTGCTTTTTCAGAAATTCCATCACTTCTGATGAAGGAATTCTAAAAGCCAATGGCCTAGATGCTGTTTTAGGTCCTGACTCTTGCAATGTCTCTGTTTGTACAAACTCAAGTTTATGGTTTTTCTCATATTCCTGCCCTTGCATTGCCAAGAGGGTATTCAGCATGTCCCCCCAAACTGTTCACTGTAGAAGGTGAGAAATAAAACATTTTAGAAAAGCCTCTTTTTGATGTAAAACTGAGATAAAGTACCCAATCTTAGCTCTTCAGAACGCCCAAGCCCAGAGTGCCACATTTTCCAGTGTTTTTTGTTTTTTCTTTGTTCTGTTTTCTCTGCATAAGATAGAACCCTGGGCCTCAAATAAGCACTAGACAAGCACTCAACCCCTGAGCTACATCCACAGCCATGTTTTTCAGGCTTTTACAGGACTGGAAGACCATATTTCACATCATCATCACTGTACTTTATAGCAGCTGAAAATTGGAAGAATAAGAATCATTTGCTATTTGAGATTTCTAGAAACAAAAATGAGGTGGAGGAAGAATTCAGTAGTGTAAAAAATAACTTTTGTCTGGCTGGATCTCCTTACGTAAAACTCTGCTTATTATATAAATACTAACGCTATAGATCTATTTAGGAAAATAACCATGCTAACTTACAGAGTGTATCTATTAATAGTGTTTTTTATTAAATACTCAACTACTAGCTTGTGGGGCCAGTGGCCCCCCCAGGGAACACATCTGCGCCCCTGATAACTTGCAAGCCAAACAGAACAGGGAGAGCTGCTGAGAACACACAGCTGCTGCTGGCTTCTCTGAATGTCCCTTCTGGAAAAAGCGAAAGTCCCAGGAAATAAACAACCTGGGCTCTAGTCTTAGGTCTGTCAGTGAGCAGCTAGAAAGTCTGGGGAAATATATCTAGTGCCTCCAAGTCTTGATTTTTTCATCTGCAAATTAAAAGCTTAAGAGCTTAAAACCTTCTTAATGCTTCCTTCTGGCTCTGAACTTCTTTAAGTTCAGTATGCAGAGCCAGGGAGTGATTGCATAATCCTCATGTATGTGCTCAGGGCAGACATGAGCCTAACCGCTGGCATCCAGCAAAGCGTAGGGGGGCAGAGATGACTTACAAACTGGTGCTTGTGGGAGCAGCATCTGAACAACTGAGGACTACAGCTCCTGTGAATTCTACATGCCCTTTGTACCATGAGGACAGAATATAGAGAAAGGAGAGTCCTCTTCCAGGCAAAGTGAAGGGAAAGCAGAGCACCAGCCTGATTCAGGAGTTCAAGAACAGAAGAGGTGATGGGTGAGAACTGTGATGATTTGAGACCCAAATCACGACTGGAGTCTTTGCTTGGGCAGGAAGATCCAGTGAGGCAGGGGTCTCCCATCACCAGGAATCAGCATGGTCTGCAATTTTCAAAATTCTTTGAGCTCTGTTACCCTGGTGGTGCCAGCGCCATTGACTACAGAACCAGTAGTCATTTCCCCCTCACTCCCTCCCTTCCCGCCCTCCTACTCCAAATGTCAAGACATCATGAGTCCCAGGTACACAGGGTTCTTCTGCAGACGCCAAGCCCAAAGTTGAAGACAGAGATCCAGGTGTTAAATACACTGCCTGAAACAACACCCAGGTCTTAATTTTAATGTCTTAATTACATGCACCAAAACCACAGCTACCTAGATTTTCCAGAGGGAGTGGCCCTGATTTGGGTGCCAGGTAAGTCAATATTGCATGATCGCGTTTCTCGTAATTGCTTCAATACCTAAGTGTCCAAGAATGGGAAAGTTAGAGCCAGCTGCAGTGAAGAGAGCTAACCATGTACGCCTACCGTGTTCTTAAAAGGACAAGCCCAGTGTAACAGATTCCTGTAAAGGAAACTCACTGGACTGCCGCGGCCGCTGTCAGGATAGAGTCAGCCCAAAGTAGCTTGCTCACTTTTTAATGAGACGGGGAAAAAAGGACTGTATTTCTTGTGCTTTCTGAAGTTTTTCATCGCTTAAAACATCACTTTTTGGTAAGGAAAATAAGCCATAATCTTTTAATGATGGTGCAAACTAAGAGTTTGATACATCTTAATCCTATAAACCTAAGAATTTCTCTTAAAACAGGATATATAAAGTGATATGTATATATGTGTGTGTATATATTTTAAGAGAACCAGTAGTAAGCATAGTATTCCAGAGGAAAAAAATGTGGATATTGATTCCTCCCAGTGAGATATTACCTGGGACTTGCAACCACCGTGGGACTTTGTATTTAGAGTTCTTTATCACTAACCTTTCTCCCTATGTAAATTTACAAACTTCTAACCATACCATATACTTGTACTGGTCTCAAGCTGGGTACAAGCATTTATTTTGAAATTGAACAGCTCTGTGTATTTCTAGTATTCTCAGAGCTTTGGGGACAGCCTGTTCCTAAACTCAGTCACATTTACACTTTAAAAAGCCTTCCTGGGTCTTAAAAACAGATGCTTTCCTCAGTCTAAACTCATTTTTTCTGCTTGATCCAGGCACATGGAGAAAGCTGGCCAGTGTTCTCTGAGGTTCCGCCTCACTGTCCAGAGGTTGTTAATTTTGTCTTCCTTCCACCTTCTCTTCTCCGGGATAAACAGCCTACCTCCTTGCCTATATGCTTGATCTCCAATTCCTTTTATCATGATCCTCTTTCTATATGTGGATTTTGTGCAATTTTCATACCTATCTTTTCAGTTACAGACCCAAAGTGTAATATTAGAAAAGGCCTGACCTCTGATGAGCTGTACACTAGATTATTTTCCAGCTGAAAATGATGCTGTGTTAACACAGCCAGGGTAATACTGCTTCCCAAATGCCAACGCCAGGTTAAACACTCAAGACTTCTGAAATGCTGGATCTTCCCAGCCAAGCTTTTTTCAAATTGTACTCTCTGTGTATATGTCTTCTTCCACCACCAACTACCCCCTACAGAAGATCACTGTTAATGAATCTGTGTTTTAGCTCTTCCAGTGGTGTCTATTTTAATCCTAAGTAATTACCCTGCCTGTACCTATCTTTCAGCTCTAAATAAACACCAGGCCTATGATTCTCTTTCTTGCTTTTTTCATCTCAGCTGGTCAAAGCTTAACTTCTCTCCATGCAAAATGAAACTTTACTCATCTTTATGCTTTCCTTCTCACCTCACGTCTTCCCAGTTTGGGTTAATCCATGAATTTTTAGCTCATTAGTTGAGAAAGTCTATAATAACTTCAAATGATTTATCTATACCTCCATATTTGTATCTAGCAGCTTTAGGAAATAATTACTGATCTTAATACTCTTAGAGAAGAAAGTTAACATACCTCACCATTTCTGGACTTCTGTCAAGGAATAGCTTTTACAGCTATCATATTTTCAAGCTGTTTTACAAATATTATGGCTTCTGATATTATTGTTATAAAAATGTTATTTATTGCAGATACAGGAAGATGAAATCCTCTGTCTCCAAACTCATGCTATTCCAAATACAATGTTCCAGGCATCACAATGAGATGGAATCTCTGTTCCTAAACTCCAAAAGCCCATCAAAATCCTACCACAATTTAATATACTTTTCATTTGAATCCTGGATTTTAGGTAATGTTATAAACACTGTAATGGTTGCAAACAGTTGAAACAAGCAAACTTTAAAAACTGGTTGCAAGGAGCTAGGGTTAATTCTGAAAAGGAAAAGCTAATGCTGAATCCACTACAAACTTTCGATATATTTAGACTATGAAACTATAGGGAGACCGAGAATGTTCAGTACTAGAAAGGAGCATCTAATTGGCCCACCTTGGATCACAGGTGAGATCCAGTGCATCTTGACTTACAATTTCAAGAAAGTTTTATGCAATGAGCAGAGAGGATTATTCTCCAAATCTAAGTCATGATGCTGTCACCAGGAGAAAGAACAGAAGCAGCACTGACAAAACAACAGCATTAATGATCGCAATAGTACTTGTTACATTTTAGTTCATGAACAGTTTAGAAATTATCCATTTGATATCATCCTTTCCCATCAGATTTTATGTGCTACAAGGACAGTACACATAGTAGTTGTTCTGCTAATGCACATGCCTAGGAGGATGTCTGCACATAGTAAGCACTTCTTGAATATTGTGGAACAAAAGAAATGTTATGGGCTGCTGGGGTATTTGTATTAGTTTATTTTATTAACAACTGTTTTCAGGGAGCCGAATTACATATCAAATAAGAGATCGCTTTGCCCAAATGCATGTTGCCGTGAAAGAATGCAGCCTATTTTCTACTACAAGAAGGGTGCCTCTCCAGACCTCTGGACCATGACAAGATCATGATCTTTTCTCTACATGCTACCCAAACATATAATGGTACTGCAGTACCTGGCCAGTCGTTTGAATTTTCATTGTCTATTCAGGATGTCAGACCTTCAGGCCTGGGGAATTTCTGCCTCTAGCACTTGCTCATATTGAATCAACTACCTCCACTGTCGAGATCCCTGCCTCTCTGAGGAATCCACGAGTCTCCTCACTCCTCTCCACGGCACTTTGCCTACCCTTACAGCACTCTTACAGCATAGTGCCTGCTTATCCAGCTACACAATGGGCTCCGAAGAAAGTATGTCTGGTGCATGTTTGTATCCCAGAGCCTAGCACAGGGCTAGGCAAATGGGAAGGAGCCATTAAATATTTACTGAACCTAAGTAACCATGGGGAAAGAAAGTGTTAGACAAAGAAATATAATGAATTTATAGAAACACCATGAGTTTACAGACCAGTCCGGACTCCAAAGCAAAAAAATATTTTATCTTTATCTAGAATAATAAAACCCAGAAAAAGAAAGAAAAGGAAGGAAGGTAGGAAGGAAGGAAGGAAAGAATGAGAGCTTTAGTTCTCCAAGCTGTAGAGAAGTTTTAAGTTCTTTTTCCCAATAAACCCACTAATGCACTAATCATTCTAAATCAAATTTTGACAAAAGAAACAACAAAGAATGCAAAAATCATCCTCTCTGAGGGGCCTATTCCTTCCCATCCATCAGGAGAACGTTAATGAGGCAGGTTCAGCAGGAGTCCCTAATTCCTCACCGTTGTCAGAAATGTAGTTTCACTTTGCAGATGCTGTTCGTGGCCATGCTTGTAAAATCCGTGATTCATCTCTAGACAATAACTAATTATTACTGATTACTAAGAAATAAGTCAACAAAGATATTTTCCTGTTTACATTCTTATCAGACTGTATCAGAGCCATCTGTTTTCAAGTTTGTTGTTGCTGAGCTTTTTTTTTTCATCCCAAGGGATACTTTCTCCACATTGTTCTCTGAACACATGCCTGCAAAACTGCCTCTTCATGTACAATTGCAGTTTTCACTCACACATTTGAGTGGGGGAGGAACCTAGATAGTCTGTGAAAAAATGAAAAGAATTAGGTATTTCACATAATTTATCTTCAAACAAAAGCTATGTTAGGATCTGTCCCTCCTCTAGTTACTATCTTCTTATTTCCATGGATGACTGTGGACTTTGCTAGCAATGTACCTGGGCAGCTTTATGACACTAAAGTCTCTACAACCCCGAAAATATAGTAAGAGGTGCAAGGAGCACAAAGAAGATTCTACAGTCTCACAACCAATAAGATGTGAGCCCTGTCCACCGTTGTTCATCAACACCAGTGTCCTGAGAAATACAAATAACTGCTTTCCCCTTTTTGAAGAGAGGCATAATTGCTCCACTGCCAAGGAAGCAAAAGTGTGAGATTTAAATCGTGGCACTGACCACTTTGTTACATGGCTCTGGGCAAGCAATTAACCTTTGGGGTCTCAGTTACTTCATCTGTAAATTAGGGATAAGAGTTTTGCACAGGTGTGATGCCTGGACTAATCAGCATAATTGTCATTATTGATGGGAAAATCCTATTGGTCATTGATACTATATCCCGTGTTAGCATGAGGAATTATTTATATCTCCTCTACATTGGACCTATTTTATAGGTCTGTACAAGTAAAACAGAAAAGAGAATCACCAAAAAAACCACTATGGGAGCTGAGATACTACAGTTAAACTGGTCCATCTCTACATAGGCTCAGGTCTTATTGGATTTTTAAATAATTTGCATTTAAACATTTTCCAAACTTAGGACTAAATATGTGAAGTACAAAAGTACAAGTATATTTTTCAAGGTCTGTCATCAACTGGTAAACTGCATTGCAGCAAAATGCATTCCAGTTCATGAGTACATGACAATGTGACAAACTAGTGGAAGGTTGGGTTAAAGTCATAAAATTCCAAGTAATCAAAGTTAAGTAAAAATATACACTGAAGACATCGCTCACCCTCTACCTTTAGGTGCATCTGTCCCACAAGAGCCCCATCTCAAGTATCCAGAAACCGACCAGCATGACCCATGAGGTACATGATGTGCCAGCATTTCGAGATTGGCAGAATTGAAGCTGGGGACAGTGGGGTGTCCCTACACCAGAGCACAGGTAACAACTCATGAATTCATGAAAGAGACAGATCGAGGAAGATGAAAGTGGTGTTTGTCTTGGTTCTCAGCCAAGACTCTAAATGCTGTTACTGTGATTCCTGGGTCAGGATGCAATGTCTACTTTTTACAAAACTACCTTTTCATGTTAGCAAAAGTGACAGTGCACCACAGAGAGGAATGTAGAAGGTCGAAGGCTCTCAGAAGGTTGGTGTTCCATCCCATAACCTCCATATCCCTTGGGGTAAGTTCGTGTTTGTCCCAGGTAGGAAACTTCTCTTGGCTTCTCACACCAGAAGAGTTTGTTGCAGCAGAGAATTATCTCTTTGTAAACTGAGTAGGCGTCAAGACCCCAATCTCCCATGTCTCTGAATAAATTAGCCTCCTGTCAAGTTGTTCACACTAAGAACTCTCACCTGCGCCCCATGTTTACCTCAAAATTATTGGCAATGACTTTCCAACTAAAAGGCTGAGGCCACTTTCCTTTCCATATTATCCTCACCTACCGCACAAAGCATAACAATTAGCATTTTTAGCAGGACTGAAACTGCTAGCACAACTTCTCTGTGTCCTACACCATTAAACTTGATTAGAAATTCCTTCATGATTAACATTCATCTCGCTGGATCGCGCTTGAAGGTTAATAATATTCGCCATCTCCTGAGAGGGGGAGGGGATCATATTTATGAAATGAAGAGCAGCAGGCGACAGTCAGGAGAGGACGTTTCCAGATCGGTCCACTAGAGGGTGGCGTGGCTGAGCCGAGGGAGGCAGAGGTAGACACAGCTTCCCCAGCGCTGCTGGCTACACTGGAGGTGGGAAGACGCCAGCTCTGGGATTCCTCCTCCAGAGTCCTCTTCCTCTACAGGCTTCCTTTCCAGTAAAGTCACTTCACAAACGGCAGAAGCCCTTGGTGACCGGGCCATAACATGACGGGGGAAAAATAACCTACACCGTTAGACTGCCTAAAATACCAGCCAGCTTAATTTTTCTCAGTCACTGCTGTGTGAGATAGACACATAACGTGATCCCGAGTTTAAAACTTGCACAGATTCTGGTGCAGCATGTGTGTATATGCGCTGTAGGGAAAGTGTCTACATTATATACAGTGCATAGAGAAATGCACCTAGCCTTAGCGCACCAGCTGTTTCTGCTTATGCCTGAATTATCCAGCAAATGCAGTAGGACATTTTGTAGTAAATATCCTCCTTGATTGACTTTTTTAGGCCTAACCACTTAAGCTGATTTATATAATTTAGAAAGAAATATAAATGTGAGCAATGAAAGACAAACCTTGCAAATCTCTTTTCTTTCTTTCTTTCTTTTTCTTTCTTTCTTTCCTTCCTTCCTTCCTTCCATGTTATATTCTAAAGAAACAAGAGGTAGAGAACAAGCCTGTTTTGTACACTCTATATAGGTGTTAAAGTGAAATAGAATACATCTTTCCTATCTGTAATATTGTTCAGTGTAGCAAACTCTTTTGCTTGTTACAGTACAGTAAATGGGGTGTTTAATTTGGGATTCAGTATAGTCTAGAGTCAAGGTGCAGCAGTTTTATTATAGAAATACAATTTTATTGGAGGCTGAAGATTTAATTTCCACCTTACGTAGACAGCCATAAACAGCCCTGCATATTTTACATTTGGATAGCATTTGATATATGAAATTCCCGGCCTAATTTTAGAGTTTAAAAGGTGGAAGAGTCACAATACATAGATTACAGCCCTTCAACAGTTCAGCCACAGATGACATTTTAAAATGAACAGTTTTCTGTTTCTTAGTCATGAGTTTGAAGCCATTTTGCCCCTGCTCTGTTTGAGCTCCCTGTCGCGTCCTTCCCACCTCCTCCTGCTGCAGTGAGCACAAAGCCACCCGCAGAGCACCTTCGTGTGGCAGAAAAGGCGTTCTTTGTTTAAATTTGTCTGCTAGATGGCATTTGACTTCCAAATAAGATGACATGGGTGGTTTTTTTTCATTGTTCTTAAAACCTGTCAAGGCCACACCTTAATAACTGTTCAGATGTATGTTCAGTGTTTGGAATACAATGATTTATCAATGTATTGAATAAAATGATTTATAAATGTATTGCAAGGATTGAATTTAAAAGAAGTAATCAAAAGGTATTGTGTAGGAAGCTATAACGACACTGGAATCCAAA
The DNA here is from genome assembly GCA_004027595.1 of Dinomys branickii. Taxonomy (NCBI): domain Eukaryota; kingdom Metazoa; phylum Chordata; class Mammalia; order Rodentia; family Dinomyidae; genus Dinomys; species Dinomys branickii. The sequence continues at coordinate 54,191 of PVLD010008521.1, forward strand.
TGTGAGAATGGTGTCGTTCTCTTTCTTTCAAACACACACACACACACACACACACACACACACACACGCATACACACACGCCGCTGCCCTTCCATCTGTTTGCCTTTGCAGCAGCAGTTCTCGTCACCATTTCATACCCTCTCTCTACCACCAGGTGGAGCCCTTTGTTTATGGACATCTGTCCATTTCCTCTTTTTCCAAGACATTACCAGATAAATAGCTCTACAGCTAAAATACTGTTGCAAACCCGAAAACTTAACACAGAGAAATAAAAAAAAAAAGTAAAGCTTTTCAGGCATTGGTGTAATAAACCTTGCTTTAAGAGTCTTATTGCTACTAGATTTAACAGCTTACACATTTTCCTATTTACAACTTCTGCACACCAAATAGCAGAAAATAATATTGTCGTGTGCGCCATAAACAGTGTTGCTGCAGTTCTATTTTATGCAGCACTATCATTTTTATAATCTCAAATGTTTGACAACCACAGTCAAAAAGAAAAAACCCACCAAATACTATGTGCTATGAGACTCAGTTTTCTGTAGTCTTAATATATATATCTCACCAAGAAGAAAGTGTTTTCTTTAAACAAAAGAAAGTGGTAATTCAGCTGTAGGTAGCACAGGAAAGTGTCAAATTCCTCTCTTAGTCAACTTCATCTCTCTTCAACTTGAGATCCAGTTAAGGGTGAGCCAAAATGTTTCTTAGCTTTAATTGTGGTTAGAAGCTGATCACAGCTGAACACTATTAACAAAGTTGCATTGTTTAATTATTTTAATATCGGGTTTTTTAAAGAAATTAATCAAAGTCTTCTCATAAACAAAAGGCAGTAATTTTTAAAAAGTATTAGAACCCTGATTTGCATGTGCAAATAACTATGGAATGAGCTCACCTAAACTAGCTTGCCAATGACCTCAAACTTGATCTGGAAAGATCGTTTATTCACAAGTAAAACATTCACATTCCCTGTGCTAACTCTGTCTTGGATCTTTTCTTAAAGCAGGTTACTAACTGTGACGTTGGAAGGTCTATTAATAACATATGCATTTACCAACACTGTGGAGTTACATGTTTAGCTGAAATATCATTTCTCTTGCATTTTAAAATTTTAACCAGCATTTGCTCTCTCTGTACTTATCTATCTATAATTTTCCTGAAGCATTTACAAATCAGTAAGTGGGAGATTTGTGTGTGTGTGTGTGTGTGTGTGTGTCTGTGTGCGTCTGTGTGTGTGTGTGTGTGTGTGTGTGTGCGCGCGCGCGCGCGCTCATGCACATATACGTGCATGCTTTATTTAATCAGTGCCCAGGCCTGAGATACCTGATTTTTCTATTGGTATACAAACTGGTTCTGTGATCAGAGATTGACTTTGAAGGAGCCCTTATACAACAAAATACTGCAACCACCATTTTGCTGTCTGCTCGTACACAATGAAATGGTGGCACAGACCACAGTTAATACATTGTGCCCACGAGCGTTGTCTTCGAGAGTATTCTGTTCTCTAATCCTAATATCAAGCTGCTTGTTAAAACAGTTACCAAGTAGCTAAAGATATTTTTCTTTAAATATATAGGAAGTGTGTGTGTGATGCTGAAGCGATCGACTGTGCACATTTAACAAAAGGAGAGAAAAGACTAGTCAAAAATTAACACTCATGCTCAGAGTGAAAGCAAATCTAAGTAAAATGCAGTTCCTGGAAACTGCTTCTAGCAGTTCACAAAGCTGTGTAATGAATTTGGCCTTGGTAATTCCTTTCATTTTAGCAATCGCTGCTTGCAATTGTGTGTCAGGATATTTAAGAGAGTTGGGTTTTTTCCTCCTATTATCTTGTAAAAAATTAAAAGCAAACCCACGTTCAACTCTCACCTGAGCACCCTACATAGCTAATTTTTACAGGGGGGAAGCAAACAAGGAGCAATTTTTCCCTTCCCTTCTCTGTCTTGTGCTCTTATTTGCAATCATTACGAATGCTGCTGTGGCTCTTTTTAAGTGTGGAAATTCTCATTTTTCTGCAGTATTTCAGGCTCACACAGATTCCTTGGGGATAGAGTGAGGAGCTAGCCAACTACACGTGGGAAATGAGAACGTTTGGGGCTAGAAAAACTGCAGTCTGTGGTAATTTTCCACTTGGAGTAGAAGATATAAGCAAGCCTTTTGTTTTAAACATAATGATCTGAGCTTCATATAGAGTGGTAGTTTCAAATGTGAACATGCGAACACCCTAAAGTATCTTACAAAATTTAATTTGACTTCTTCCTATAAACATTTTCACTATTTTCAAGTGCATAATAAACAGGTTAAAACAGAACACCCTCCCTCCACACGCCTTCCACTTCCAGACAGAATTATAAAAGGCTACTGTCTGTAAATGAGAAATAGCCCTGGAGGACCCACCAGCAGGTCATGCAATATGTGACATAGACCACCAGGGGCTGAACTGAAACCACTAATACTTTTTTCATAGGATCATTAACGAGAGTTAAACAAGGTGTCAATGTGAAAAGACGGGGCCATCAACCTGGCTCCTTATACACTGCATACCTTAGTTTTAATTCCTTTGCATTAAAAATAGTTGCTCATATTTAATTTTATAATTTAAAAACGTACCTCAACACGTTACATTTCATCTTTTTGAAATGGCTTGGGTGTTATTTTGGGATTGCTACCTAAACTTAGTTTTCAGTGACTATTAAAACAGTGTAGAGAAAAATGCGATTTAAAGTTAAGGCTAAGAAGAGGATGTTCGTAAAAATTTTCCCTGTTGTACTTTTTTGAAATAAAAATAATTGTCTTGTTCTGAAGTTTAAATCTTACATCAAAATCTACCTTCTCCCAAGATGAACGCAGCTAGGCTCATGGGGTGAGTTTGCGTATGTACTTGGCCTTGTGCTGACCATTATCAGGCAGTGTTCCTTTGTAATTTTGAGACATTGCTAAGCCTTTGGGTGTACTAATAGTGCCCCCCTTCTTCCTTAAATAAAGCCAACTCAATAAATTTCAGATTGTGACTGAGAAATAAATGTCATGTCAGTAGCCTTCAACCAGATACCCGAAGAAGGATTATGTGATTGTTTAGTCCAAAATTTAAGTTTCATGTTTTTAATTGGTGTCATATCCTGTCCTGGGTCTATAGTACTTAAATCAAAGGCCACCACATTAACCTAGGAGGGAAGCATAATAACAACTCCTTTCATCCCATGCCTCAAATGGTTTTATGCTCAGCCCTAATTTTTGTTAAGATACTTTCAGACAAAGACAACAGGAAACAGTAAACATGGCAACACCATGGAAATAATTTTCGGATGTACTATTTCTCTCTGTGTCCAAGTGAGTTATATACAGACTTCAGAGGAAACTGCTATATCATTAAACCCAATGCAGATGAGGACAGCCACCTTTCCAGCAGAGGGGATACTCCTCTTCATTTCATCAATCTTGTCCCCCAGTGGACTAAAGCAGTCTCTCACATCAATGGCCTGAAACTGCGGTGCATCCCAGTAGTATGTTCAAAGGGAATCAAGGGTATTTGACAACTTTGGGAGCAGGGATGCAATTATAACTGACGACCAGATGTCCAGCCAGGCAGCTACAACTACCCAAAAAGATTGCAGATGGCCCTGAGATGTCTGCATCTAAACTGTGAGTCCAAGTGAATGATATACGGATAAACAACAATACCACGAATCAACAGGCATGAAAAAAGTCTCCGTGACTGATAAAGATTTCAGATGTCAAGAGTTGGCCAACTCAACCCCTTTCCCCTTCAGCTGTCCCTTCCCTCCCCTTCCCTCCATTCCCTCCCTTCCCAAACAAAAAGCTTGTTAGTGGTTGAAGGCCCAGCAGGAAATGTTTTGACATCTAGTGCCAAACACTCCATCACTGAAGGCTTTAGTACATTTGGAAGTGTTAGATTATGGAGGCAAATAAGATTCTTATAGAAACTACCTTATTGTGGACTATGGAGACTTAATAATTTGGCTAAGTCTATATTACGTTTATTGTACTTCTTTAAGCAAAGATTACCTTAGAGGAGCACATTAAAATTCAAAGATAAAGGAAATTTGTTTTAATTACCACTAAAGAATAGCCAGCATGAAAACTTTTGTTCTTGAATGTGTTTTGGAAAAAGCTATCAGTGTTGTCTTAGTAGATTATATAACATTTCTCAACTTATCTAGATATGCATTCCTTCATTTCCTCATTTTCAAACATTCCCTATTGTCTTGAAATACTTTTCTTATGCATAATCAGGTTTGACGTGCATTTGTGATTATTCAACCACCATGACAATCAGCCATTCTAATCCAAGCACCAATAAAGAATTTGGAGGAAGCTCAATAAAAATGTCGTCCTTTGTAGAGCTGCCTGAAATGTTAGTTAATTTTATATTAAAATTTTGCCAAAATAATACAGCTTTATTCAACATATTTATTCTTTTTTTTTTTTTGGCGGTACTGGGGATCGAACTCAGGACCCTGCACTTGCTAGGCAGGCGCTTATTCTACTGAGCTATATCCCCAGCAACATATTTATTCTTTTATTTTTATTTTTATTTTTTTTGTGGTACTGGGGATCGAACTCAGGACCTTGCACTTGCCAGGCAAGTGCTTATTCAACTGAGCTATATCCCCAGCCCCTCTTTTAATGAATATTGGCAGATTTCCTCACCACCGTGCACTAATTTGCAGGACTTTTGTAGTTACTCTTACAGTAACTAGTGAATTCCTTTTTTGTGAAGTTTCACAAAAGGCTTACACTTAATATTTCAAATACATTTCTTTTTGTGACATTCTTCTCATGGGCTGCAGTGCATACTCCTATAGCAGTCAGTTCCAAACCCATTTTGAAGTCTCAGCTTTCTCCCCCCCTAAAAAAAGTCAAAACTAGATGCCTTTTCAAAGTAGCTGCTGTGAACATGGAGACCTTGCCGTGCAGCAGATCTGACAGGCTGGTCTCCCTTCAGCTGCCACCAGTGTCTGCTTCACATGGACACATGGAGCAACATTCCAAACAGAAGCATCAGATGTCTTTTCCCGGAAGCAACACTACCAGAAAATCTGCTGACCAAGGAGAAACAGCAGGGGCAAGAGAAGTGGCCAAAGCGCTTGAAACATCTTAAGAAGCAGTAATTAAATGTTGCTTGAAAAATACAGCTTAAGAAAGTCAAATACAATAACGTCTTACAGATGGTCTTAGGAACTAACGAGACCTGTAGGAAATAGCACATTAAGCTCAGTGTCCCCAAAGTCTCTTCTAACCATTAATGGCTCAAGGTGCAGTGCACTTCAGGAAGAAATGCTCACAGTCAGTCTGAGGAGAAGGTGGGTTTTTGGGGTTTTTTTTTTGTCATTATTTTCAGTTCCCTCAGAAGGGTTCTGGACATCTGTTTTAGCACATTACACTGTCATTACTGAACTGTCCAGTCCAATGAATATAGAAAGGGCATTAGTAGCCTTGAAATCTATTTTTTTCTTACAGGGGCAGAGCTATCCTGGAAAAGAATAGTGAACACCAGGGAAGCGGGAGCTGTCATTTGTTGTATCAGTGCGTCCTGTATCGATACGCAGTAGGCATACGGTAACAGTTCATTCATTTCTTGGACAAGTATTCTTCAGTGATTACCCTTTGTTAGACCTGGGCTGCCTTAGAGATAAAGTAGTCCAGAAAAGAGGTGTGGTGTGCAATCTGTACAAGGATATTTATGGAGGAATAGGTGGATGGATGGATGCATGGATGCATGGATGCATGGATGGATGGATGGATGGATGGGAAAACATATGGTGAGGAAAACAACGTTTCTTGGACACAAGTCTGATGATCTAGGCTGATCTTCATTTAGGATGGGATTCCTGAGCTAAGTGTACTGAAAGAAGTGCAGAGCCTGATCCTGAGGAGAGCTGCCTCAGGACCTCCAGGTATAGTGACTGGTCTCAGCATGAGTTTGCACATAGGTGTTAGCAGGGTGGTATGAGTCTCCTATGAAGGGGCTCTGAAGCAATGTGACTTTAGCAGGATCTTGCGATCTGTTGACAGTTATTAGAACCAATATTCTTGGCAGAATCAGGAAAAAGAACCTTTCCCAATAAATGAAGACACAAGCCTAATACCTAATTTTTTTTAACCTTTACTTTTACTTTTTTTCCTTCAAAAGAAAAGAATTAAGGGTATGTGTGTGGTTGACTCTGTTTTTAAGAAGAGAACTCTTGTTTCCAGGTGTTTGCGTAGTCTTGCTGGCCCAAAGTGTGGTTCGCCCTGGCAGGCTGCTTGATCTCCTCACTGCTTGCTCATCTTCTGCCCCAATTTGCCACTTACTCAACTGCTTAGTACAAACATTCAACACCTCTTCTACACCCAGGAGGCAAACTGGGGCTCAGCAGTGAACTGTTAGAATCAGTAAGGCTCACAGCAGGGGATCAGAGACTGTCAATTCTGTCCTCTACAAAACAGCTGGTGGAGCTTTTGGAAATAAAAGGAACACTGAACAGTTCTGCCACCCAAATTCTGCCAGGTAAAGCTGGTTAGTTGGGAATAACGAGTCGATGTAGTGAGCCAATGGGAAAGTATGGAGAGGAATTCAGTGAAAATAAAAAAAGAACTAGTTAACTAATTTCTTTTTCCAGCCAGTTGCTTTGCAGTATAATGAAAAAGAATTTTGAAATGATTGGGAGGACGAGCTGTTAGCCCCTGCTGCACAGAACCACCTGCTTATCACAGCCTAACTGCAGCCCTGAAATAGACTCCTCACTGGAATCAATGGGAGGAAATATACTTGCTTGGGTTCTGGTGGCGTCTATTTCATACGTTCACTCAGCAGACATTTCCTGAGGCTCTTCTGTGTCATTTCCTGAATAACTCTCTACATGTGCATTGAAAAGAAAGACTGATCACAGGGCTTTTACAGGAAGAACCATCACTGAAGTTGTAGCAGCACAGATATAAGCTTTAGCCTTGCTGACATCCAATCGCTAAAGAAAGCAATGTTAAATATTGAATGGGTTCTCTTAGGTGAGAAACCCAAAGCATAAAGAGCAAAATAAAAGATGGATGATAGGAAATAAGATCGATCTTTGCAAAAGGGAAGGAGACCAGTGATGGAAGGAGGGAGCAGAAGGGGTGGGGAAGGGGTGGTAAATAATGGAGATGTGCTGTACACTTGTGCCGACTGCCCCCGAGGAATGTGACCGTTGTGCACGACAAATGTGTACTAATAAGAAATGAAATGCAGTGTTTAAAAGACAAAAAGGAAAGAGAGCTGTTTCACTTAATGCCATGAACTAGGACAAAGTGTTTCAGGCAGCATTGTGGAAGAAGATGCTGGGGGTGACAATGTGCCTGGTACTGCGCTCATGGCTTCCATTGTCATATGATTGTCACAACAAATCTTTTAAATAGGTCTCATTATTCCCAGTAGACAGATGTGGAAAGTGAGGCTCAAAGAGATTAAATAACTAAATAACATGGATTCCAACCTCAGAAGCATCTGGCTCCAAAGTGCCCAATGCACTCACTATACTTACTGGCTCTTCAAAGTGGTCTAGGTGCTTTGAATTATAGTTGAGGCCACTTAATATTCAAATCAAAATCTAAATAATTTTTACTTACACATCAGAGGTGGGTGCATGCTTTTGAAACCATGTCTGGAAGATGGTCTTTTAAATACTCATTTAAATGCAACATTCCCATGCATTGTTCAAAGTATAGCATGTATGCATCTGAACTTGTGTGCCTGAGTGTGTGTGTATTGGCAATTGAGCCTAGTGCCTCTGGCATATTAGGCAAGAACTCTATTACTGAGCTGCACCCCAAACCTCATTTATTTACTTATATTTTAATAAAATAAATACCTAAACTGGCCTTGAACTTGTAATTCTCCTGCCTCAGCCTCTCAAGTATCTGAGATTATGGGTGTGAGTCACCACACCCAGCTCAAATTTTAGGAATATGTCATGGACTACATATCTCATTCTTTGTGTTGTTTTCTCATCCAGCTTTTTGAGAGAAGGACCACCAGAGTGATGTGTCAGATTCTGATAGTGTTTCCTTTCCTCTCCTAGCAGCACAGCAGTCCTAAAGCTGCCAAGGACTCCCAGAATTTCTAGCGAGAAGTCACTTAGACGTCTTAGACACTGGCATGAAAGAAGAATGGGTAACAAAGGTAAAGCTAGTTAAGCACAGGCAGGGAAGCAAGGGTGAAGGAGGAAAGGAAAATTAATGCCCCGTCTTCCTTGTTAACCTCCACATCTGCCTCCCTGCTGGCTGCTCTGATCACAGGCTCATTTTATCTGAAGTCCCTCAGTAGAGGGCTGCTTCCAGCAAGGAGCAGACAGGGCATGTGGAGGCAGAAGACCCAGAATCCTTGGCTTGTCATTGAAAGATAACCACAGCAAGCCACAGACTTCTCTCTTTGGGTCTTGGTTTCCTCATCTGTAAAAATGCAATAATAATCAGGTCCATTTCACCAAATATTGACCATGTACTGGGATGATGTATTTTTAACTGCTTCATGGACTTCTAACAACATGTAATAAATGACACATATTTAACAGATAATGCATTTGAAAGAGCATTTGTTAACCATAAAACATTGATCTTTTCCAGGCTAGGAATCTCACAGTAGCTCCCAAACTTGCAGAGACATTTTCTGCTTGGTTTTTGAGCTCCTTCTGAACTCATCTGTGCCCTGCCTAGTCCACCTCATTTCTCACCATTTTCTGAAACAGATGCTCCAGTAAATACAACCAGCTCTTGCCACTGCATATTCTTCCACCTGGCTCTTTCTGGAAGTGCCAACTGTGCCACCCCCCCCCGCCCGTCTTTCACCCCCTACCCTCTCCTAGGCTCTCTCCGAGGTCCTGGGCTGTCCCTCTGAGTAAGGAAGCCAAGCTCACTGCCTCCAGAGCCCCATGTGAGAGCTCCTGCCGCCAGAACCTTAATTCCCTAGGCAAATCCTCCAGCCCCATTGCTTTCTCTCCCCTGTGAAATTCCTTTTAATTACCATTAACTAATTATCTTCTTCCTCCCCCTCCCTACGACCTTTGTAAGCCTTTTCATCTCATTTAGTATGTGATTTTATTTTGCAGCGTTCTCATAGGTGCAAACATCACACAGGTAGCTGTTGTTCCCTGTTCTCATAGCTCAGAGTAGATATATTATTTTTTTATTTCAGAAAAGTACATCAGAAAAACAGATGTGTTGAAAAACTTTCCAAGGAAACAAGACCCACCACTGCTTCTATGGTACCTGTAATGTGGGCTCGTTGGGCCCTGCTGGAAGGACAGAGCTGGTGAGGACAGACTGATTCACAGCTTTTCCAAAGGCAACCACGGGGGAAGCCCTGCTCAAGGACATCTTCCTGCTGCCAGGGAAAGACAAGTGTCTCCTAGCAACCGGATTCCAGTGGCTTCCTGTCCTGGGAGTTTGCTGGTGCTCACTGTTTTGTTGGCCGTGGTTTTGCATTTTGGCCTTGCTGGTCATTGTATTTGTTCTACATTCAGAAACTTTGGGGAATAAAGGCTGATCAGTAGACACCATTTCATTCATCATGTCTTTTCAGCAATCGTTCAAGGCCACATTTGGTCTTAGTCTAAAAAGGGTGAATATGTTTTCAAAGATTTTACATAAGTATTTGGTCCAAAAGATGTATAAAAAGGAAAAGCATGCATTCTTTCCATCAAATAATCAAAAAGTACTCAGACATTTTCCAAAGAGATGCACTACCACTCAAAACCTGTTATAGCAATAAACTTTAACTTGGCAAATTTGCAGATGCAGAAAGAAAGGCAAGTCAAATGTAAAGAAAATGCTTCAAGATCCTTAAATGTTTTGATGGCTTAAAATTATGTCTGCTGCAAAACGGGTTGAGCATCTCTTCCCCACGTTCTTTCTAGAGATTTCCAACCTCAGTTTTAATGTACATAGTGCTGTGCAGTAGTTTTATCTTGGTGGGATTGAATTTATCAGCATTTGTTGCATTTAGCAGTATGAGGTTGCATTTTTAGTTTTCTCTTATTATTCATCAAGATAACAAGTGCCCCTTATTTAAAAATTTTTATTCATATTTCATAGTGAAACACTCAAAACTAACTCTAAATATGTCTGTAACTCCCCCAACTCCATAAATATGCATTAAAAATCTCATTAGTTGTCTATCTCAAAAAGGAAAATTCAGAAATGAGACAGAGAGGTTGAATCAGGGGCCCGTAGCAAATGTGTCAGGGAACTGGCAAACCCCAGCCTGTCTCCAGCCTGGCACTGCCCCTGGATCCTGGCTTGCAGTCTGCTACTTCTAGGTTTCTAAGGTGAGCTGGGCTCTGTAGGATCAGGAGTTGTTAGGTAGCAGCCCTCATCTCTTCCCTTTCCGTCTCCTTCTTTCCCAGCAGTGACAGTTACAAAGTCATGAGCCGAAGATTAATTCTAACGTTTCGTCTGTGGCCATGTCTCCCTTCACCTAAGATGGAGCCTTTACTTCTCAGGAAAAGTGCAGAATTTACTAGACAGCCACCTCTGGCTGCCACGTTTCCACCATCCACTTACAAAATTTAACTTGGATGAATTTTTTTTTTTTTACTCAGGGAGTGTTAAACGTTCTCCATAGCCCCCACTGGCTCCTTCATTTCCTCCTTGGGGGCTCTGTACGATTTATTTCCAGGGTGCAGAATTGGTCGTGCGGTTAAGACGAAGCTCCTGCACTATTACTTTCATTGATACACTGAACCTTGTCCATACATCCGGGCCTCCTGACTGTCTCAGACTATTCTGCATTCTTTATAATGCCCAGGACTCTTGCCACGTATCTTTGAAGTTCCCTACTGAGCTTTTGGTTAAGATAAAAGAACCACTCTGCTGCCCACTTGTATGGGCTCTGATTTTTTAGCCTTTAATCACCATGCAAGTTTGTTCTCTGGTTGTTTTAAGACTAGCTGAAGTACGTGCAGCTTAATCATATTTTTCCAAAGTAAGTTAGGTACCCTGACATTCCAGCTGACTCTCTCCAAGAATCTGCTCGTAGTAGTGAGATGGGACAGGACAGGCGTGCAACATGGACCTGTGCGTCACTCCCTTGAACCTTGTATTATCATCATTGCTCAAGATTCAAGACATTTCGGGGACAATCAACCTGGGTCTCAGCCATAATCCTTTCCATTTTGTTACAATATACATAATAATTATAAATGACCAAATCGATTAGGGGCTCCAGAAAGATAAATAGTGGGAGGCAGTGTGGAACAGTGCCAAATGCACAAGCTCTGTGTTCCCAAAGACTGGGTTAAACTTCCAGATACGTTTCTTACTAGCTGTGTGACTTTGGGAAAATCACTAGACTTCTCTGAGCCTTTTATTCTTTACATTTAAAATGGTAATTGTGGTAACCACCTGTAGAAAGAGTCATCATTGGGATGCAAACAATGCCTATAACTACAGTATATTGAACAATAGGATATAACAGTGCTTTGGTACGTGGAGCACATTAGATTATCAATTATCTGTTTCTCATACTCATATGAGCAGTATGGAGATTCAAATACAATTTGGACTCTATTTTCTGAAAAAATTAATAACCCAATTACTAGTTGAAGACCAGCTGGACACCCACAGAAGCAAAACAGAAGCTGGCCACAAGCTCTCCTGCAGGCTGTCAATTGTCAGAGTCAAGTCCATACCTGAGACCCATGAGCCACCCCTGAACCAACGAGGGACATCAAGGAAATAGCATTCAACATTCACCCAACAGTGTTTATTGGTTTACTATTTGCTAGGCCTTGAGCTCTATGGTAGATAGGACATTTGGCCTGGGTTTGCTTCAAGAAGCGCCCAAGGTCTGTTTTAAGTATTGCAGAGAAATCAGTCTTTTACCCTTAACAAAAGCAGGAGGGAACTACTGACGTTAACTTCATTTTACAGATAAAGAAACTAAGCACAGAGAGGTTAAGTGACTGTCCAAAGCTATAGGGGCAATGCACAGCAGAATCATATTAGAATCAGCAGAGTGTACTCTGGCAACCTACACCTCCTGCTGTCTGACAGCACCCCATTTGATGAGGACTTTTCATACCCATAGCCTAGGTCCTCTCTGCTTTTCCATGATGGATTCCCTGGATAATAGGATCAGGGCTTCCCTCTTTCCTTTTCACTCTAAAGTCTTCAGAAGGGACTAAACTGTCCCTGTGAACACAATGCTTGCCTTCCATCGACTGTGACATCAGTTATTGTATTTAAGCCCATCTCTCTCTTTTGAATAAGAATTACAATGCACTTAGGTGCATTCAGAATATCTACTGTAAGAGAGGTTTACTTCCCATAATTTAATAAGACAGATTTTTAACTTGCAAGCTATTGCAGTCTTTGAAGTATTATTGAAAATTGTTCCAGACACAAAACTACTTATAAAATTGAACTGTCATGTTACAGCAGAATGAAAATGATTGTGTTCTTCTTGATTACTGCATGCACTTGGGTATAAATCCCTGTATGGAAAACATTGTGAAATTTGGAGGGCTACAGTCTGAATCTTTTTCTCTGCCTCTTGCAGTAGAAGATAAAGTACACAAACCCACAGTAATGGAAGAAGAATGCTTACTCAGAGCCTGATATCACATCCTTTCCTAGTTTGAAAGAACTAGGAAATTCGAGAAAGATTTTGACAAAGAGGAAAAAAAAACCTGTCTTATATTTGCAAATGGGAAACATCATAAAAAGAGAAATGACCTCTAAACTAGTTTCTGCACATAAATCTTTTTAAGGGATGGGGGCAATCTTTCATTATGCTCTTTTTAAAACCTAGACCATCACAGGCACATAGACCATCACAGGCACATAGCAGATACCAGACCAGGTGCTAAGTGGTGTTCATGGGTAGCAAATGACATACACAAAAAAAAGAAAATCGCTCCCTTGAAGTTAAAATCAAAGAGCCTCAAGAGCAGCCTCATGTGCACACCAACAGGAGAGCTCACACGTGTGTGATGGAGGCCATCCGAGGAGGCTTGCACTTCCCAGGGATTATGTTAAACAATGACAGATTACAAAATCCCAATGTGACTTGTTGGGACACACACACACACACACACACACACACACACGCACACGCACATGCACACACATGCACGGGCTTGTGAAAAAAACTGCCAAAGTCCTCCAAAGCCAAAGTTTAGGGGAACACGTGTTATGGAGATAGCAACAGTCAATTCAAAATCACTCCATTTATGAGTTCATTTTTCATCTCTGTGATCACTCTGGCACGCTATTTAGGAAGTCACAGAGAAAGAGAACTATGAAGCTAAAGACAAAAATTAAATTACAAAACAAAGCCACCCACCTTGCTTTTGAGGTCAGGAAGTACAATGGCCTTCTTTTGCAGCAAAAATGAGCTTAACACCAGTGTGTTACATGATCATGCATCTATTTAAAAGAAAAGGAATTAAAAAAAAAAGAAATAAAAACTGCAGCATCTCAGTCCTTGTTACAAGTCTTAACCAAAAAGAAAATAAAAAAATCTAAACAACATAAATGCAACACACACTGTGGCTGTCTGGTGCCAGGCAGAAAGCAGAGTCCTCAGATCACGCTTCCCTATTTTGCAAAACAAAACAAGAAAAAAGCAAGAGCCAAAGTGGTGTTGGCCAGAGATGAAGGACATTAGGACACTGTGCGACCTCCAGTGTGGGCTGTAGAAGTCAAGTCCCAAGCTCAACACCAGTGTCACCACCGCCTGCTTAAACGACGCAAAAGTACACTTAGAAAAGAGGAAAGTGACTGACAACGGACGCGCTGAGCCAGTCACACTGCCACCAGGAACAGCCTTAAATGCCCACACAAGGAGAATAACAAGAAAAGCACATTTTGCAATAGAATAAATTCTTTTTTTTATTGAGACCGCGGAAAGTCACATGACCCTGGACGTAGCCTTTTAGGAAAGCACCCGAACTGGTAAAGAAGGAGCGGGTGGGGGGCTGCCTTCTTCCTCCGCAGTCTCAGCCCGTCCTGCCCGCGTCCGCATCCTCCTGGGCGCATCTGTGGAGCTATTAAGTGGGATAATCCCTCTGGCCTTTGATACATTTCTGGACATGATTATTTCATTACTCGCAGTATATCAGTAGGATCATAATAAAAAGGACTTCTGACAACCTGCCAAGAGTTTTGTGGCCTTGTAAACACAAAAGTGCTCTAATAAAATTTTATTAAGTGTTAAAAAGTCATAAAAAGTGAAATAACATAAACTACAAAATTTACTGTCCTCAGCAAATGCTGAAAATATCGTCCACAGTAAAATTAAATTAGCATGTAATAGACAGAGAAGCAGTGTGGAGTGGATTTAAAAGAGGATCCAGGGAAAATGACACTGTAACCCAATCCAGGGTCACGGGGATTTAATTCGGATTTTTCCTCCTAAATGTGAATAAATGCGCTGATTACAGACAAGAGCTCCGGCGTTACCAGAGTCCCACACACTGTCAATACTTTGGACGAAATAATATATCGCAGATTGTAACGCGCGCCAGGAAAGGCGCGGACGTCGGGGGGAGGCGGCGAGGGGCCTGGTGTCCACTAGGGCGCGCTGCGAGACCGGGAATCCACGCCGGGGCGCCCACGCCGCCCCGAGCCCCGCGCACGCCTCGCCCGAGCCCCCCTCGAAGTCATTTTTACAGTGAGTCCCCCTCCCCCTCTCCTGTGACTTTTTTCCAAATCGGAAGAAAATGAAGAGTAAGTCGAGCTTTGCCGCAGGCAGCTCTTGGTCCCCGCTTTCAGATCGGGAGCGCAGGAGTGGTATGCGCTGTCCCCGGGCGATGCTAAGCCCCGGGGGGTCTGGGGATGCCTCCTCCGCAGGCAAGCGCCCCGGGACTGCGGGTCCCGCCCGCCCGCAGAGGCCGAAGAGCCCGCGAGGCTGAGGTCCAGCTGCGCGCGGGGCGCGGGTGCACGCGGACGGCCGCGCGGGTCAAGTGCGCTCGCCGCTGCGCCTGTGGCCGCGGCTCCGGGGACCGAGTCCTCCCTGCTCCGCCCGGCTGTGGAGTTCGGAGCGCGCCGCTGCCCTGGGGCCCCTCTCCCCGCCTCCCGGCCGCGCGGGGCTTGGGGTGCGGCGCAGAGGAGCGCAGGCGGGGAGCGGGATCCCGCGCTTCCTGGGCCCGGCCGGGCCCCAGCCCACGCCGCAGGGACTTTTGCCGGCCCACCGTGGAGGCTCCTCCGGGAAAGAAGTCCGACTTCCTCCACGCCGCTGGAGTGTGTGCTGCGATCGGCAGGAAATGGCTGAGACGCGCAGCCTGCGCCTTGGCAGTGAGCCCTGGCTTTGCAGAAGAGAAGCGTCTCCCACCCAAGTCCCCCCTCTTTCCCTAGAGCCCCGCGCAGGTTTGTAAAAAGGGATGCGACGTCTCAAAAGTATTTGTCTTCCAGGGAGAAGGATTGTTGGTTACAGTGTCCAGTGAAAGACCAGTGCTTTTGTAGCTGGAGAGGATCTACGGGCCACATCTCCCTTTGCAGTTCCAAAACGATGCTAACGCTGCCCTCCGGAGAGTCCGTATCCTTGTGTTAATTGGAAGTTAGTGAAATGGGAAATAAATGAGCAGTGGCGCGTTTCATGGCATCATTTCTCCTCGGGGATGGCCACGCTTTTAAGCTGCACTTAAGAATTAGTCACTTTTTTTTTTTTTTACCTGAAAGTAAATATTTTAAAGTAAACTCGCTAGTAAAGCCAAAAGGAGGTAAGTAAAAGTTACCACATACAAGCTTCCAATTTCCTTTGGAAGCTTGAACAAGTTACTAGGGTGAGGACGCTTTGCATTTTCAAATTTCTGGATGGCAAGAGCATTTGATTTTAAGGTGGCAAGGTTGACGTTCAAGGGCAAATGCAATCTTCACGGAGGTTCTTATCTCTTCATAAGCAATGTTCACTTAATGTTTCTAGCTCGAAGTAGATGCAACTTACAGGGGCAGTTATACCCCCACGTTTTGGATGTATTTGTTATAAATTGTATGAGAGAGATGTTTAACAAATTTTAAATGACTGTTTATTGTCATTTACAAAGTACCGCATTGAATTTGAAATAGGGTGAAACCGAGAGGTTAAGAAAGTAAACAAGTCAATTTCAGTGTGATTTGGCATCTCCTATCAAAGGCGTTGAGAGCAGGAGAAACAGAATTAAAAGGAACGGATACAAATAATAAAATTCTATGTTTCTTCCCCTGGCGTGGGGCAGATGAGCTTAGGACTTGCCTCGGAGCCAGTCCCTGCAGACAGCGTGGTGTATGTGGTAGGTTAGGGTTGCTTTGGAAAAGTAGGACGTGCACATGAATGGAAATACAGAATCAACCTTTTTACTAATGAGACTTTTCTCAATAATTCAGGCTAAAAGTTTTGCATTAAAAAATGTAGGGTAAACATTTCTTCATTGATTTTTGAAGTTCAAAAGGCAACAATACTTGCACTATTTTGATTTGTGTTTACTTTTCAGATTGAAGTTCATCTATCTCTCAAAAAAGTATTTTCATAAATACTACAACATCGCAACTATTAGTTTTACCTCTCTCCAGGCAGATATATGATTGTTGTAAGTAGTCTTTTGTAAATTTTAAATAAGATCAATACAACCTGATTCAGGGGCATTAATGGAGAGAAAAGTATTTCAAATCCTGCAAATGCAGTCTCTGTAAAATTGTGAGATCATGAGTTCTTGTAAATAAACTTGGAAACTTTTACATTTACATGAACATAAAATATTATAAAGAACTTCTCCCACACCATTCCACCTCCCAAAAATAAAAAAATTCAACGTCTATATTCAGTCATATAATAATACTATAATCAGGTATTTAAAAATTACACAAATCTGTTAAGATGGTAAACACTTTTTAATGCATTATGAAGAAAGGATTTTTCTCACACACTTACATGTTCAAGGGATTTCAGCGGGCAAGAAGTTTGTAAACACATTTTACTGCTGAAATTTATGACCATTAAAATGTGCGATTAATTATATTCTAAGTAGTAGTAGTTTTTCCAACAACTTTTTAAACTTTGAAAAATTGTGTCTGTATTTTAGTTCTTTTCTTTAAAAGTTCCCAATATTTACCCATACCAGCTACATGACAAAAAATTATTGGAATTTATTCCATTTTGCTATCCGCATTAAAAAGCGTATCAATGTCTTATTGTTTTTTTTGATAGATATGTAATTGAACATGTGCCTTGTCGAAAAAAGAAAAAATTCTAATTTACTTCTCTCTCTACCTTGGCATTTATTATGGTTTCACTTTTTTGTACACACAAGTTGCTACTAAATTCAATTTAGATGTGACAATTTGTAGAAAAATTTTAATATAGTCAAAGTTTTATATGGAGAATCATATATTGAAATATGAAGTAGCTAATAACCAGCTAAAACTAAATCAGGTAGCGTAGCATTCACCCTCTGGATTATAATTTTAGAGATAGTTTTGTGCACAAGAAAGATTTTCTTCAGTTCTGTGTTAATAAATACCTAAATTACTCTACTTTACAACTTCAAAACTCAATAACTAGATACTAAATTTATATATTTTAAAGGTGGCTATGGTAAAGAATATGAGAAGCAGATTGGCCTTATGAAAATACACAAACACATAAAATTGTATTTTAAACTCAATTTTAGTTTCTTACAGAAATTTTGTGGCCAGTTCGTCAGTTTTCCAGATCAGTTTTAAAGCAGCATGTAAAAATTACCTTTTCTACATTACAAGTTTGTATTTAAGTTTCCTGAACTGCAAAATCACTAGAAAACAGTGTTTTATGTGAAAGGCCTTTTCATTTTTTTGTACCGTCGATTAGATACGAATGTATAAAAATCTTGTTTGAAAAACGGTAAAAGTGAGGAAATTCCAAGTCAAGCTGGCTAATTCCATTCATAATTCACCCGGAGCGCCTGCCTTAGGAAACCTGCAAACAGTTTACAGCTATACGTACAAAATAAGTTGCCCTGCTTTGTAAATGGGAAGCAGTTCATTCTGACCTTGTTGCTCAGAAAGGCTTAACGTGATAAAATTATGGAATGTAGATTCAGCTTTTCAGTTTCCTAGTAATTTTCCAATCTCAACCTTTTCTAGATTTTTGCTTTTTGAGAATGTAAACACAGAAAGACTCCTTTTTTTGTTCAGAGGTGGCATTGGCTTTCTCCCATCCACTTCCTCCCGCTTATACATTTTTCCACTAATTCTTCCAAGTCCTGGCGGTGGGCGTGGCCCTGCAAAGAGAAAACAGCATATGCCATTTCTTGGCCCCTTTTCCCATCCCCACCCCCAGCCCTGCCTTTACTCTGAGTGAATTGGACAGGAATTTAACACTGACACATGGCTCAAACTGCTACATCCACAGCTTTAAGGACTTTAGAGAATTGGCAAGAAATCCATAGACTTTGCATTCTAAGCTGGGAAAAACTACCAGGGAATCCCACGTGCCTTGATACTGGGGCGCTCCCCTGCCATCTCTCAGGCCTTAAGCTATTTCTCCATCTGCTTGTTTTCTAGGGCTGCACTGTAGGCGGATGCCCTCCTTTGGTCTTGATGCTCAAGAAGACTTTAAAATGTTTTCAAGGAGTTTCTTAAACAATCTGAGGTACTGTAATTTTAAACCAGGCTAATTTTAAGGGTGAAAACTGCCCCAGAGAGAGTCTTTACCTCCTAGTAACTTCAGCTCGATACAAACTCAAGTGACTTTTAAACAATTTGCGAACGTGGCTTGCCAGTGGCAAAGGCTGCCATCTACTTACAGCAGGGATCTGCAGGACCAGCTGATATCCACCAAACACGCTCCATTTAACCGGAACAAACATGACGCTGAATTACTGGCTCCTTGCTTTCCTGAATGTAGGTCATTTGGTGTTCTTACAATTTAACGTTTGAAGGGATTTCCTGTCTTTGAAGTACAGCAGTTTGCCCCTTGTTTGGCTAGCCTCCCTAGAAGTTGAGGGTCTGTTCCTGCTTTGAAAGACTTAACGACTCCACGTTCTTTGGCTTGGGTTTGCTGGCGCACTGAGTGCAGTGGTACCCGCAGCTGTGGGACTCTTTTTTACAAGTCAGTGCCTGCACACCCCAAGTCCCAAGCTTCATTCCTCTAGGTCAGAGAGCCTAAAAGAAAAGCCTGGGGCCCTGCACTCACCTGGTAAAACCATAAAGAGGTAAGCTTTCATAATGAGGGCCCATATATCAAAACTCATAGTTTTTTAGAACCGGAGTAACTAGTGTTCAAGCGCCGGAGTCTCATGCCAGAGCAAAACACATGAACTACTGCCAAAGTGCCATAGTGGATGAAACCCATTTAAATAATAAACCGACTTGTGTCCCTTTCAAACTATAGTTTGGCTTTTACTTTAAAAAGAAGACTGCTTTGTCATCTTTTGTGATATGGATCCTACAGTTAACTATTTCTAGTGAAAATTTGCCCGTTTAAAAGAAACCAGCATTCACAAATAGTGTATTAGGAAACAACTGCAAATTGTTTTCAAGAATGACAAGTAAGCTTTTTTTTTGCCAGATCATATAAGTACAAGCAAAGTGCTTTGTAAACTGTGGCACACATGCAAATGAGAGCAATTTGCAATTATTTAAATGGCTCTGTTTGCCTTTACCACATGCACCAATTCATCCTTGTGTTCCCAGTGCAGGGACTCAGATTGTCCTCAGCTGGAGAAACTCAACCATTGCTTTGAAAGACTGAGCAAAACTTGGTAGTGTGAAACCATCAAGAGTGCTGCCATTGAACTATTAAGTAAACATTTAGAGTTTTATGAACTTTGGGGCTTTCTGTTTGGAGCGCTGGACCTATGTATAGGAAATTAAGGTTTTCTGGTAAATCAAGCTGGGGATATAGTGGTAGACAGAGCACTTGCTAGTACGCCAGAGGCCCTGGATTAGATCCTGGAACAACATAAAAGTTAAAAATTGCACATGAGTGGAAGCAACCAAAAATAGGTTTCAGTCCAGCTCTGCTTTAAGATTATGACCCCATAAGGAAGAAACTACATGTAAATTGTGTTGGAAGAAGGAGTGTCAGCCTGAATTCTATTTGTAATTCTTTCACACTTAATTAGAATGTCATTTTGATGCTTATGCATTTTCTTCTTGTGGATAGTAATCACTTTGACCCATTTAATTTCCCTGGAAGAAATTTTTGCCTTGGTTACAGTTTCAGCCCTTGTGGGGTGTTCCCAGACACTAACCAGGTCACTTTCTAGCCAATAGTGTGTGAATCATGTGGAAAACATACATTAGCAAAGCATCTATCCCAGGAACACATATCTTGTGTTTCCCAAAGTAGGGATGCTACATCCAGCCTAAAGGATAGACTCTAAGCTTCGGTCTCAGGTATTTGGGGGTTCTCTTCCTAGTTCCCTGCTCTTGACAACTGTAAGTCAACTGTGTCAGAATGGATTCTATAGATACCAAGTGAAAACTCTACCCTTAGTCGCATACTCCTGCACCTTTCACATGGGGGAATGTTCCAGTCATTCCTTGATTACATCGCACATGATATGAGAAGAAGACAGGTGGGAACAGGGAGCAGCGGAACAGCTGAAGATTTCCACAAATCAGAGCCCTTAAAACCACTCTGAAATCACCCAGCTGCTCTTTGTTTTTTTAATTGTCTTCAGTGAAATTCCAAAGACCCCATAATGTCTACCTTAAAAGCACCGGGAGTATTTTAATTGGGTAATAACCATCCATATTTTCCTTCTGATAAAAGGAATTAAGAATGAAATTTTATGATGATTATAAACTGTATTACTGACCCAAGGGACAAGAACAATTATAAAAAATATGTCCCATGTATTTGGCATGAATATGAATTTCAACTTTTAAACCATTCTCCTTGAAAGCTCAACCATCTTATTAAAGCCTAGGAAATAATATTTACATGATGATAACAGGGTAACTTATATCATGGTTGTTATTACTTCATCAATATTGCAGCAGGCTCCATGCCAAATACAGAAACTGACTTAGTCTTTGTCTATTGGGCTGATGGTAAAGATATACTATTAAAGAGATGGAAAATAGTAAAAGATTCTGTGAATTCTGGAAATTTTTCTTTTCTTTTTCAGTTAAAATTACCAATCATGAGGGGAAAAGTTATTTTTGAAAAATCTGGAAACCTGGTGAACTTTTACTGCTAAATATTTTGGGAAGAGCTGATCAGAAGCATTCTAACAACTAGCAGTTGCTTCAGGACAAGTTCAAGTTACATGAAGATGAGTCAGGCCAGGTCTAGGATATGGCTTTGAGAACAAGAGTACAGCATTTCTAGCTTTGAATTAAGGCTACCTGCCAGCCATCATGATCAATTAACCCTGTGACAAACACTTTTTGAATGAATTGAAGATGATGAGGGAAACTGACAGTGGAGGATCTACTTGTGTCAGCATTTTGCTTAGGCTCAGTTCCTCAGGGGCCTCGCACTTGCCACCCAAACTTACTGTACGTTTGCAGACTAAGCCATGTAGAGTAGATGTTCAACCAGGAATAGTTTGTTCCACTTGAGTATTAGATCTGCCTCTCTTATGACTCCATAGAGATACTCAGATTTAACCTCTGCCCAGGGTCTGGTTTGGGTCTGGCTTCACTTTGTGACCTCTTATAAGTTATTTTAAAAATGTCCTCACTGGTAAGATGAAGGCAGTGACTGATGCCACTCTGAAGAATCTGGGTGAATATTAAATGGTATAATGTTCATAAAATACCTGAAACATACTTTGCAATCTGTATTCCCTGCAGTTGCTGAGAAGTAAACAAAACTGAATCTTTGTTTTCACAGTTTTGCATTTCTTAACATTTTAGAGGTTGGTTCTGGTAGAGAAAGCATCTAAATGTATAGCTACAATACTGAATCGTGTTTACATCGAGAAACACAGCATGGAACTCAAGCCTGAGACTTTAGTGTTGGTCAGCCCTCCTTCCACGACCACCTAAAGAAAAATATTGTCATGTGGTACACACAAGCACTTACATCTTCTCAGACAAGTTAGGTTAGAAACTAACACAAAAGCCCTGAAATACACTATTTCCATAAGATTAGGACTTGCTAATTCCTTTGGGGGCCTGTAGGGAATGTAAAAAAGGTAAAACACGGGTTTTTTTTTTTTCTTTATATTTAAAAAATTTTCCTCTGGGAAGTGACTTTTATGTACCAAGATTCATTCAGTGATTAGTTTTTACAGCCAAGTTATAAACTCTTGAACATAAGGACCTAGACTAGAAATGCTGACACCCCTGTAAGCAGAGCTGTGTGACTGGCATCCCCTTGTGTTGTGACTGATACACAAAATAAACTTGAGGATAATTGCCACACAGTTAGGCAGGGGGGACCTGCTATAGTTCTTTTATTTTGTGCCAGAAATCAAACTCAGGACCTTGTGCTTGCCAGGCAGGAGCTGTACCAATGAGCTATATCCCCAGCCCCTTATAATTTTTACATATGAGTGCACTGTGACATCTGATGAACTGCTTACTCTATATCAGCACTGTTCAAACCACTCATTATCTTTATGAACAAGGCCTTTGTAAAACATCATCACACTTTCACTGAGAAAATGGGTTACTGAAATATCCTGAGACTTTGAACCTGGAGGTAAGAAATAGCGCCCTGGCGTATGCTTATCCATTTAACAGTCTTTGACAGCCAGTGAATGACAAGACTGGAAGCATACACAAGTGATGAAACATTAATGAATCTGTTTGTTGTATTAGAATCAGAAAGAAACAGAGAAAGAGAAGCAGTGAGGATGATAGACCATGATATCTTACTCTAGAAATAGAGTTATTCTTATATATTTCACTGCATTATTCTGGGTATCACAGTAGCCGTAATGAGAATTGTATAATTTATAGAATTTGTCCAAAATTAACTGAACATTCTTTTTCAGGTGGTAATGAGTGTTGCTGAGACAGTTGCTTAATTTTGGATCATATTTGAAATTTGTTCTTAAGTTTGTTCTTTATAAATGCCCGATCATTTTAGAGGACTTTTGTTTTTAGCTTGGGTCACTCAGCTAAATAATAGTGAGATCATAACTGTAAACCTTGGTTCTTCCCCTGACTCTCCCCAGTGATCCACATTGTCTGTAGTTGTTGTGTAGGAAATGTGACTCTGAAGACTCATTCTAACACTGCAGGGTGTTAGGGTCTTTTCAGTGACCTGGAACTAAATGAAATGGTACATCTTGGGAGAACCTCATATATTCTCACCCCTTGTCTAGGTAGGTGGGATTTGGGGTCCTGGTTAGCAGGGAAATAACATTCTACTTTGGGTAATAAAGTAATAGGTTATTCAGAATGGTAGACTTCAAAGAACTAACATGTGCTGTGTGTACCTTAGCACCTTAGGAGATCAAAGGAAAGAAATATATGCAGGCACAGAAAGAGCTGTGAGAGGAGGCAGACTGTGCTGAATTTGTAACGGGCAAGTAGCTTTGGCTGGATGAGAAGAACAGTGCCAGCAAGGAACACCTGGTGGGGGAAAGTGCAAAGACCACGATGGGCTCGGTGTGTTCCCAGAGCTGTGAGGATCCCAAGAGACTGCTTCATTTGTCCATCTGTACTTTCCGTTTCCATTTGTCCAGCTTTGCCTGTTGACAGATTAGAGTGTCTGCATGTGAAGACCTGTTTCACCATTTTATCTTGCTTCTTTCAAGTCCACTTAAAGCACTGTTCTCATTGTGACACTTACATAAACCTCTCGGTTACTCCCCGGGGCTCAGTCTCCTGAAGACTGCTTGCCAGACCTTCAAGATCTGCTTTTCCCCTTCCTGTCAAGTTTCAGATACCTGGAGAGCACCATGATTACCAAAGCTTTTGTAAATGCCGTATCCTCTCTTGCCTCTGGCCCTTCACGTAGATCCTTGGTTTTGGCATCACTTCTGCAGGAGGACCAGGCAAGGCTCTGCACTCAACACTTCCCCACAGTATCAACACTGCCCTTTCCATGAAGACTTTTGAGATTTGCTCACAAATTATCTATGCCTTTGTATATTTTTTCCTTTATTTTGCAGAGCAATTTTAATGTTCATGGCAAAATTAAACCAAAGATACAGAGACACATGATATACCTCCCTACACACTCAACATCCTCCATCACCAACATCCTCCACCAGGGTGGTCCTCTTGCTATAGATGGTGAACCTACAATGATACAGCATCATCACCTACTGCCCGTTGATCACATCCAGGCTTCACTCTTGGTGCTGATATTCTGTGGGTTCATACAAATCTGTAGTGAAATGTATCTACCATTATGATACTATGTAGAGTAGTTTAACTGCCATTTAGCATTCCTTGTGCTCTGTCTATTCCTCCTTCGTTCCCTCTCAACCTTTGGTAGCCACTGATCTTTTAATGATGTCTATAATTATGTTTAACCAGAGTATTAATACCTACTCTTTGAAGATCGGCCATTTAGGCTTACTTAGTAATAGGTGCTTAAGTTTCTTCCACGTCTTTTCATGATTTAATAGCTTATTTCTCTTTAGTGATGAATAATATCTCATTCTCTGGACATACTAGCTTATTTATCTGCTCACTTATTGCAGGCCATCTCTGTTGCTTCCAACTGTGAATAAACTGCTATAAATGCTATGTGCAAAGATTTTTTGGGTACATTTTATTTTAATTATTTACTTAATATTTGTCTTTTCTAGGAGAGTGTAAAACTCCTTCCAGTGAAAAGCCATGTTTGGCTTCTCTACAAGTGACAAGCAGAAAGTTTGGCTCCTAATCATTCCTTCGTTCTCTCCTTCATTCATTCAATCTGTCAGTTAGTCTATCAATCCCTCCAACATTCCCAGTATGTTCTAAAGCAATAGGGAGAAAAACAAGACAAGACTCCCTCAACTACTTGTTGAGGAGATAAACACCAAAATGAGCTAAAAATAAAATTTAATATGTATTTATAGTATAATAGTAAATAATTAGGAGAAACATTAGCAAGGAAAGAGAACAAAATGTGTCTGGTACAGCAAGAGCCTTAGAAAGCGAGGCCAGGGGAGATTGTACTAAGATGGGGACATTTGAGCAGAGGCTTGGCAGACAGCTGGAGAAGAGCAGGCAGGCCGAAGAAACAGGAGGTGCAAAGGCCCCAGCTGTTGTGCTTCAAGGACACCAAGGAGGTCAGTGGGGCTGCAGCGCAGATAGAGAGCTTGGGGTGGGAGGGGAGAGCACTGATCTATGTGTGAGCAAATGGCTGTAGAAGGAATGTCATTTGTTATTTAACATGAATACTTTAGACTGGAGGACCCAAGGACACAAACATAGCTATGTCCTTTTCTGCTTTAAAGGCTGTTTTAAATGACAGTGTTAAATGACAGTGACTTGAAACAATGATGGCACGTCAACATGGAATGAAGCTCAGCTATCATTAGCTCACTGAATACAAATGATTACCAAGCAATTAAATGCCATCCAAAGCCAGGGATCTTATGCAAAAATGCAGAAATGCCACATGGGACACAAGAGCACAAAACCTGTGTCTTTGCAGGAGGTGCAAGGGGATAAATTCAGTTGCCAAAGAATTTTAGAATCTACCTTCATAGTGGCAGGTAGGGATTGAATGATTTCCTAATAACAACAACACAGAATAATTGTGGTTTTGTTATAGCTTGATCCAGCTAGCCCAAGGCCTTGTTCTTTGGCTGCTGTAGTCTTAAGATGTTTCAATTTTTTTCACTTACACAATGGTGTGAAAATGTACCCACAATACCATCCTGTTCTTCATTTTCAGTGCAGTGTTCAACAAATTAGACTTTATATAAGATGGGCTTTGTCTTGGATGGTTTTGCCTAACTGTAGGCCAGTGCAAATGTTCTATGAACATTTAAGGCAAGAGGTTATGGTATTTATAGGGTAGGTATAATGTATTCAATGCGTTTTAGACTTCATATTTCAATTTGTGGGGGTTTTATTGAGACGTGTTCCTATCATAAGTCAGAAAGCACCTGTACTTACATAATTTAGCAATTAAAGTAACTATTTCATCACGTGGATATTTGCGCCACAAATGGCTACTTAGAACAGGGAGAGTATTAGACACGTCAGAAAGACGATTCCACTGGAAAGAATTCCTTTCTTGAAATACCTACCCATACCATGGCCATAGATTCCAGAATTCGTGACTCATGTGGGTTCCACAAATCCCTCCTGTGCGGGACATCTGGCCCTGGCTAATGGTGCAGAATGTCACTCAACATGGCTGATGGTCTCTGGGCCACCCACGCTCTGTCAGCACACACCACCCACACCAGCTTCCTTTCTCTCAACACTTGGCTTACAGCTGACTACAGACCTTGTGAACAGAGCTTCCTAGGACAGGGTACACACAAAATAAGATCCAGACCAACACCACAACCATTGAAACCATCAGAATAGTTATGAGGACAGCTTTCCAGCCTAGGGCTTGACTTGAGCTCTAGCACACCAAAGGGAAACAAATCTTCATTATATTTGTGCAGAATCTAGGTCACATCAAAATTCTCCAGCTAGCATAACACGAGATGGGCTGGAGAATATAAAATGCACTAGAGAAATAAATGTTAATATACATAGAGCTATTTCTACCCATGAATTGGTAACAAAAAAGGAAAGAGACATACACAACTGGAAGACACAATATGAGACAGATGTTAGTGTCTCTGTTCTGACTTGTGGCTCAAAGACAGTTTATGAGGCACTGACTTCCTCTTCAAGATAGTGTTATCTCTTTGGCTTGGGACTGAAGGTCTGAGTCTTTCCTGTTTTCTTTTAATCTTCAACTTTTGTCATTGTTGTGGAAGTAATTAAGCTTCGTTTTTGGTCTGAAATCCTACAGCAGAGCTAGGTTATCAAAGTCCATTATGCAATTAGGTCAGTACCAGCAAAGTTCAGGCACTCTTCAGACAGGTCCATGGGCAAGGGCTTTCTGGGTTTGACCTTAAAGTGCACACATTTGGAGAGTCTCCACTCCCAGTTTATAAGTCCTGCTTGGGAGATCTCTGCTTTAATGAATGTGGCCCTCAGGTCGGTTCAATTTCCCATGTCTCAGTACCTCGCTGGGTGTAACTTTATCTTTCCATTTCGCACGCATGATGGATCTGAAAGAGTACAGGTGAAGCTTGTCTTTGACTCAACAGCTGGCATACTTCCAAGTTTCATAACCACTGAAGAAAAGCTCCAAATCTCAGCCCTTCTTATCATTTAACTTTTTATGGAGCAGCCAAAGTGGGTGAAATGCTAATATGGTCAAACACAGTTCCAGTAAAGTAATAATTACTTAAAAGTTTATTCTTCCCTTAATGTAAGTGTTAAAGTCAGGGGATATAAGTAGCAGACATAAGGTATCTCCCAATCACTTGAAAATAGGGCAAGTGTTTGACCTCTAAACATTAAATTACTTAAATAAATGTATAATTGAAGGATACAAAATGTTTCCTTACTCCTTGTGAAAGTGTTTTTTGAAAAAAACATGCATAGCCCAAGGTCAAGAGGAACACAAGTCCTGCAGTGCTTTTCGAATCAGTTTGGGACAATCTTTAACTTTACTTACATTTATATTTTTAAACTTTTTGAAACCACGGTGCTCCATTGCCACCCCTCGTGTTTTCTGGTTTTTTTTGTTTTTAAAGTCATATAGTAAGCAACCAAATTTCAAATCATAACTGTTCTAGGGATACAGCATGGTCCAAGGTAAAGAAAGTATGTGACCTTGGGAAATCTGCATGGAAACAAAGTAATCAGAAAGGCAGGGTTTTGTAATTGGTCCAAAACTATCCAAGACATGGGGAGACTCCAATCATCAGATGTTGGGTAAGCGTGTGTGTGTGTGTGTGTGTGTGTGTGTGTGTGTGTATGTGTGTGTGTGTGTGAAATCTTGGCATGTCATCTCATTTGTCCTTAACGTAGGATGTATAGAATCTTCCCATAGTATTTACCTTCCCTTTGCAGATTTCCAAGTCATAACACAACTTCTCAGATACCATGGCCCCAAGAAGTTATTACCATGGATGGGAGAAAAGGTAATCTGCAACCTGGGAAGGAATATTTCACCCAACATATTCTCTAGGCCATCAGTTTCCTCTGGGTTAACTAGATAGAGTGTGATCATTTTTAAATTTCTTATATCTGGATCCAGCTAGTAGCTTTGTTACTAATTAGGTTATAGACTCAGGCTGGCCTAGTTTCTTCATTTCTATAATGAGGATATTAAAACATATTAAAGACCATACTATATGCTTATTGCTAGTCACATCATGAGCATTCCACAAACCTATTTCTTTTTTTTTTTCTTTAAAAAAAATAAAAGTACAAAAACATACGAACAAACAGACACCAATTAGCATAAAAAATAGTACAGCCACAACTAATCTACAGACAAGGTGACATGGTCTCAACAGTGGTTATTGCTTTATCCATTGATATCTTCGAAGTGTAAATATATGAACCCATATACAGACATGCAAATTTAGTCAGACAATTAATCTTCTCAACAACAGAAAAAATACAAAAACCAAAAATCCAAAGACAAAAAACAAAACAGGAAAACAACAACAACAACAACAACAAAAAACCACCAATAGCTGCTGCTTTGCATATTGATATCTTCGTAGTGTGTGTTCAGGATATCACATACAGACATACAAGATTGATCAAATAACCCGTCATCGATTATTCCTTAGCATTAAGTGATATAATACAATAGTAGAACAATGTTAGCCCTCCTGCTTATATGTATATTCATATATATATACATACGTTTTTGTCTCTTTCTTTTCTCCTTTCCCTCGTGCCATCTGTTCTTTGTTTTAGAACAGATTTCCTTCATGACTCTTAGTTTATATTCCCACGCTCAGGTTCTTACACCAGTGATACAATACGTTGCCTGCACATGTATCGCTGATTTATTTCACTTATGAGTATGGACTCCAGTTTTGACCACTTGCCTACAAAGTCCCCAAAACTATCTTTCTTTATAGCTGAATAATATTCCATTATATAGAAATGCCACAATTTTTTAATCCAGTCTTCTGTGGATGGGCACTTGGGTTGCTTCCACATTTTAGCTATTACAAATTGTGCTGCTATAAACATGGGTGCACATATGTCAGAGTGATATGATGTTTTCAGATCTTCTGGGAAAATACCCAGAAGAGGAACAGCTGGTTTGAATGGAACCTCTAGACCTAGTTTGCGGAGAAATCTCCAAACGGCTCTCCACAGTGGTTGC